>OW240925.1:12758624-12834268 GCA_933207985.1 Pelobates cultripes
CTCTGTTACTGGCCTACATTATACTGCCTCATATCCTGGGGTGAGTGCCCAGTTTTATCTATATATTTGGTTATGTTTATGCTTGAATGGGTTAACCCTTCTGGGGAAGGCAAATGGCACCCTCTCCACTGAGCAACTTGAAGCCACTTTTTTGAGAATCGATCTGAAACTTTCCAACCAGGGTTTTAAGCAGCTGGGCCCCCAAACGCAGAACAACCCTTTTTGTGAGCCTTTTATAAAGGAATCGAACAAATATGCAAATTTGTTTATTGCCGTCAACAAGGCGCTTGTTTTCTACCCTCATCTTCTCTCAGCACGGTTTTCAGGTCCACTCCATCACAGAGTGTTTTTGGACAGGCTGATCGGCAGAGAGACTGTGCCACCAGCAGATTCTGGCCTAATGGTCTCAGAAGTTATCCAACCACTTTTTTCTTCCGAAGATCAATATGTAAATTCCCCACTACTGAGTTCCCCTAAAATGATTTTTTTCCATTTGTTCACTGCAGGCATACTCTTCCTACGGTAGTGTGTAGCAATTCCTTGGGTTCTTCAGACGATACAAGGGTACGTTATTGAATTTCATTCCACCCCCACCCAGGACCACCTCATTGCTTTCAAATATTCTCTGACTCAGAACTTCTAATAGACGCTGTGATCTCAAATTTGTTCTATAAAGAACAAATTGTTTTCTACCCTCATCTTCTCTCAGCACGGTTTTCAGGTCCACTCCATCACAGAGTGTTTTTGGACAGGCTGATTGGCAGAGAGACTGTGCCACCAGCAGATTCTGGCCTAATGGTCTCAGAAGTTATCCAACCACTTTTTTCTTCCGAAGATCAATATGTAAATTCCCCACTACTGAGTTCCCCTACAATGATTTTTTCCATTTGTTCACTGCAGGCATACTCTTCCTACGGTAGTGTGTAGCAATTACTTGGGTTCTTCAGACGATACAAGGGTACGTTATCGAATTTCATTCCACCCCCACCCAGGACCACCTCATCGCTTTCAAACATTCTCTGACTCAGAACTTCTAATAGACGCCGTGATTTCAAATTTGTTCTATAAAGAAGCTTTTTTACTTTTTATTTAAACTGTCATGAAGGTCTTTCAATACATTTCAACAAATGCATTTCAAGATGGAGAACATCAATCTGTCACTGTAACTCTTTTATAGGGGCGACTGGTTAATTTGGCTTTAATTAAAGGATGGCTGCCTCTTGGTTCCAATAACTCCAGAGAGCCGACGTTTCCTAATCTTGGTTTGGAAGAGTCGCAGCTGCCAGTTCACCTGCCTTTCTTTCTGCCCCTTGTTGTTTCGCCATTAGTGATGTCGCGAACCCGAAATTTTCACTTCTATGGGCAGGCGAATTTTAAAACACACAGGGACTCTTTCTGGCCACAATAGTGATGGAAAAGTTGTTTCAAGGGGACTAACACCTGGACTGTGGCATGCCGGAGGGGGATCCATGGCAAAACTCCCATGGAAAATTACACAGTTGATGCAGAGTCTGGTTTTAATCCATAAAGGGCAGAAATCACCTAACATTCCTAAATCACAATGGATATGGATTGACACCTGACATATGACATATTGACACCTTGACATATGGATTGACACCTGTCCTCAGAGCCCCTGATACACACTGACACAGAGCAGAATAGAGACTGTTCCTCCTACATAGGGTCACTTGGCAGATATGGATTGACACCTGTCCTAATGATCCCTGATACACACTGACACAGAGCAGAATAGGGACTGTTCCTCCTACATAGGGTCACTTGGCAGATATGGATTGACACCTGTCCTAAGGATCCCTGATACACACTGACACAGAGCAGAATAGGGACTGTTCATCCTACATAGGGTCACTTGGCAGATATGGATTGACACCTGTCCTCAGAGATCATGATACACACTGACACAGAGCAGAATAGAGACTGTTCCCCCTACATAGGGTCACTTAGCAGATATGGATTGACACCTGTCCTCAGAGCCCCTGATACACACTGACACAGAGCAGAATAGAGACTGTTCCTCCTACATAGGGTCACTTGGCAGATATGGATTGACACCTGTCCTCAGAGACCATGATACACGCTGACACAGAGCAGAATAGAGACTGTTCCTCCTACATAGGGTCACTTGGCGGATATGGATTGACACCTGTCCTCAGAGCCCCTGATACACACTGACACAGAACAGAATAGAGACTGTTCCTCCTACATAGGGTCACTTGGCAGATATGGATTGACACCTGTCCTAAGGATCCCTGATACACACTGACACAGAGCAGAATAGGGACTATTCCTCCTACATTGGGTCACTTGGCAGATATGGATTGACACATGTCCTAAGGATCCCTGATACACACTGACACAGAGCAGAATAGAGACTGTTCCCTCTCTACATAGGTCAACTGGCAGATATGGATTGACACCTGTCCTAAGGTTCCCTGGTACACACTGACACAGAGCAGAATAGGGACTGGTCCCCCTACATCGGGTCACTTGGCAGATATGGATTGACACCTTGTTACAACTGCTATTTGTAACGGGCCCTTTAAATGGCAAATTGCCCTGTTTCCCTGGGTTGTGGAGAAGCCTCTTTGCCAGCCTCCTCCCGCATGACTATGGCCCCCGGGAGATTGTGAAAATGTATGCACTTTTATTTGGTGTGTATGGCCCTTTAAGACTGTCGGTGGGCATATTGGGGCTTATGGACTCTTTATGTGACTGGTGCTGGCCCTTTAAACACCTTTTTGGGACATCAGGGAGATTGGGACACTGCCCCTTTAAGGCCGTGTCCCCAGACTTGTTGGGGACACGGCCCTTTGGGTAGGGTGTCCTAGACCTGGTGCAAACTCCTTTGCCTCGCTCATTATTTCCACTTGGTTCAGTGCGTAAATGGGCTTAATAACTGGGTACCACACAGGCAGACCACCCAGAAGTGGGAAGTGTGCAGGCAATTTTGCCTTCCCAGAAGCTGCACAATGTTAGTTTAATTGGACAATGCTGGGAGGTCTTGTCTGCTTGTTGAACAGTTTGGCGGCGGCCATCTGATCATTCGGACAGAAATGTAGCGTGTATGTAGCCAAATTCACGGAACTAAAATCGCTATACATTTCCGCTAACACCGCTGAGTTCTACCTTTTCCCCTACTGGTTTTATATAGTTGAGACTAAGTCCCATAAGCGATGGGACTTAGTCGTTTTTCTCAGCCTGAAGACCGAAATCTCAGCCCAAATCTATGGAACTGTTTTGGGCAGGAAATGTGTTTGCACGGTCATGCTGACCTCCAGCTAACTTTTAAACTCCCTGATGTATTTATTGATTTTTGGTTATGTTTATGTTTTAAGTGTGCTGATTCCAAATATGTAATTATGAAGATGGGATGTGTAGTTTTAAAGTTACAGGGTATGGCTAAAAACTGTATTTTTACTGCCTGTGTTTCATTATGTTAATCTCTTCCCAAACGTCATTTCGTTCAAAGTGGAGAGAATGTTAAAAAAATATATTTTTGTTCGGAGTGTGAGAAATGCTTTTCAGCCGCTTCTAATCTTAAGCATCATTTGAGAAGCCATACAGGAGAGAAACCATATTTGTGGTGTGTTTAGTATTGGTCTGATCAGTTTAATACCTTCCGCGTCTCCTATCAGTGGACGTGTATATGGCAGCCATTTTAGGAACCGTACACCTGGGACCCGAGCAAGGTCACCTCGTTCAACAGGTTTGCAGCGTATCCTCCAGGAAGAAGAGCCTGAACCCTTACCGGCTGCACGTGTCTTACCTGTACATGGAAAGCTGCTCTGGTTCCTTGATGAGCCAGCTGCCCGTGAGTTAACATGTCCCGTGGAGAAGCACTCTGTCCTGTAAAGCCTCAACAAAAAAAAGGAGTGGTGTGTTTAGTATTGTTCTGATCAGTTTAATACCTTCCGCGTCTCCTATCAGTGGACGTGTATATGGCAGCCATTTTGTCAGATTCAAGTTCTTGTGCCCCACAGTTCAAAATAACATTTAAATGACAATTCATGACAGATCACACAAGTGAATAGCCCTGCCAACGTCTTCTCAGAATTTTTTCGTTTTCTATGAAGAAATAGAAATGCAAGAGCAGAATAGAGACTGTTCAGTTTAATACCTTCCGCGTCTCCTATCAGTGGACGTGTACACGGCATTGATTTTTGTAACAGGGAGATGGAAGAAGAGGCTTGGTCGTCCTCTTACTGCAAATTTGGGGCACTGCGCGGTCAAGCTAATGTGACACCAGATAGGAGTGGTGTGTTTAGTACTATTTTTATCAGTTTAATACCTTCCGCGTCCCCTATCAGTGGACGTGTACACGGCATTGATTTTTATCTAAGCCGTAAACTTTTGCATAGCGAAGTAGATTCACTGCCATTGAAAAGGAGTGCATGGCGGTGGTGTGGGCCCTCAAAAAGCTGAAACCTACTTGTATGGACAACCGTTTACCTTACTCACAGATCACATTAAATTTGGGGCACTGCGCGTGCAATCTAATGTGCCACCAGATAGGAGTGGTGTGTTTAGTACTATTTTTATCAGTTTAATCACTGGGCATCAGTTTAATCACTGTCCCCTATCCGTTGATGTGGAGCAAGACGCAGCAACAGAAGAGGACTCAGCCGAGGAGGTTATGGAAGAGGATGGAGTAGGAGGAGTAGAGGAGGTGGCAGCAGGCCTGCCTGCAAGTCGTGGCGGTGTCACCAACTCCTCTGCAGAGCCACGCATTCCATGCTTGGCAGCCGCCAGCAGGTTTGCCCAATGCGCAGTGTAGGTGATATACCTGCCCTGACCATGCTTTGCAGACCAGGTATCAGTGGTCAGATGGACCCTTGCCCCAACACTGTGTGCCAGACATGCTATTATTTCCTTTTGCACAATCGAGTACAGGTTGGGGATTGCCTTTTGTGAAAATAAATTTCGTCCGGGTACCAGTGAGTGAGTGGTGGCACTGGGCACAGTATCCACCGTGAGCCTGACACACCCGCTTTGAGACAACTAACTGCCATTCAATCTATAACAGTGAAAAAAGTTTTTTGTTTTTAAATGCAAGCTATTGTGACACCAGTGAGTGGTGGCACTGGGCACCGTATCCACTGTTAGCTTAACAAACCCGCTTTAAGGACATTGACTGCTATTCAATCTATAACAGTGAAAAAAGTTTTTTGTTTTTAAATGCAAGCTATTGAGACACCAGATATGAGTGAGTGGTGGCACTGGGCACCGTATCCACTGTGAGCTTAACACACCCGCTTTAAGGACACTGACTGCTATTCAATCTATAACAGTGAAAAAAGTTTTTGGTTTTTAAATGCAAGCTATTGTGACACCAGATATGAGTGGTGGCACTGGGCACCGTATCCACTGTTAGCTTAACACACCCGCTTTAAGGACACTGACTGCTATTCAATCTATAACAGTGAAAAAAGATTATTTTTTTTTTAAATCCAAACTATTGTGACCCCAGATTTAATTAGTGGCACTGGTCAGCGTATCCACTGTTAGCGTAACACACCCGCTTTAAGGACACTGACTGCTATTCAATCTATAACAGGAAAAAAAGTTTTTTGTTTTTAAATCCAAGCTATTGTGACACAGGATCTAATTAGTGGCACTTGTCAGCGTATCCACTGTTAGCGTAACACACCCGCTTTAAGGACACTGACTGCCATTCAATCTATAACAGTGAAAAAAGATTATTTTTTTTTTAAATCCAAACTATTGTGACACCAGATCTAATTAGTGGCAATTGTCAGCGTATCCACTGTTAGAGTAACACACCCGCTTTAAGGACACTGACTGCTATTCAATCTATAACAGTAAAAAAAGTTTTTTGTTTTTAAATCCAAACTATTGTGACACAGGATCTAATTAGTGGCACTTGTCAGCGTATCCACTGTTAGCGTAACACACCCGCTTTAAGGACACTGACTGCTATTCAATCTATAACAGTGAAAAAAGATAATTTTTTTTAAAAATCCAAACTATTGTGACACCAGATCTAATTAGTGGCACTTGTCAGCGTATCCACTGTTAGCGTAACACACCCGCTTTAAGGACACTGACTGCTATTCAATCTATAACAGTGGAAAAGGATTATTATTTTTTTTAAATCCAAACTATTGTGACACAGGATCTAATTAGTGGCACTTGTCAGCTTATCCACTGTTAGCGTAACACACCCGCTTTAAGGACACTGACTGCTATTCAATCTATAACAGTAAAAAAAGTTTTTTGTTTTTAAATCCAAGCTATTGTGACACAGGATCTAATTAGTGGCACTTGTCAGCGTATCCACTGTTAGCGTAACACACCCGCTTAAGGACACTGACTGCTATTCAATCTATAACAGTAAAAAAAGTTTTTTGTTTTTAAATCCAAGCTATTGTGACACCAGATCTAATTAGTGGCACTTGTCAGCGTATCCACTGTTAGCGTAACACACCCGCTTTAAGGACACTGACTGCTATTCAATCTATAACAGTAAAAAAAGTTTTTTGTTTTTTAAATCCAAGCTATTGTGACACCAGATGTAATTGGTGGCACTGACTGGGGAAATGGGCACAGTATGCACTGTGAGCCTGACACAGAAGCTGGCAGCAGTGGCAGACAACTGACTGCTATTCAATCTATAACAGTGAAAAAAGTTTTTTGTTTTTAAATCCAAGCTATTGTGACACCAGATGTAATTGGTGGCACTGACTGGGGAAATGGGCACAGTATGCACTGTGAGCCTGACACAGAAGCTGGCAGCAGTGGCAGACAACTGACTGCTATTCAATCTATAACAGTGAAAAAAGTTTTTTGTTTTTAAATCCAAGCTATTGTGACACCAGATGTAATTGGTGGCACTGACTGGGGAAATGGGCACTGTGAGCCTGACACAGAAGCTGGCAGCAGTGGCAGACAACTAAGTGCATTTACATTACATAGAAAAAAAAAATAAAAAAAAAGCATACCCTTATCCCTAACCTAGCTATGCTTTTCCCTATCTTATGAACAGCAGCTACACTTTCCCTCCTCTTACTAAGCATGCAGCTTGAGAATGAATCTAAAATGGATGCTGTCCAGTAGGTGGGAGGGTCTGCTAGGGAGGCTGTGCTGCTAATTGGCTGGAATGTGACTGCTGACTGTGAGGTACAGGGTCAAAGTTTACTCAATGATGACGAATAGGGGGCGGGTCGAACCGCGCATATGTTCGCCCGCCGTGGCGAACGCGAACATGCTATGTTCGCCAGGAACCGTTCGCCGGCGAACCGTTCGGTACATCACTATTCTTCAGTGGTATCCAGAAACTCAAAGAGAACAGAAACAAGCCAGATAGTGCTCTCTGTATAGGTGTATATTGTAGGTAGAAAAAAATAATTCCGTACTTACAAAGACAGAGCAGTCCAACTGCTCTTTGATGTCAGCGCTGGTGGAATAATCCCCACCTAAGGATTTCTTTAACTGCCAGGAACTTGCAGAAATTATATTAGGATCAGAATAAAATATAATATATATATATATATATATATATATATATATATATATATATATATAATATGCCAGGGATAAATGTATAAATAAAAATAATTGGAACTATCAAGTAACCAAAATTTAATATTTATTATACAAAGTTATATTTCCATTAACGCGTTTCGTCATACAGACTTTTTCAAAAATGGAATGCAACATACAGGCGTTATTACCCTACATTGAAAGATATCCTTGAATATTCTGTTTTTGCAAGTATTCATCCAGTAGCTGTTTGAACATCTGTATGGACTCTGATAAAACCACCTCTTCAGGCAGAGAATTCCACATCCTGATTGTTCTTACAGTAAAAAACCTTTCCTTTGCCTTAGATAAAATCTTCTTTCTTCCAGTCTAAACGCATGGCCTCGTGTCCTACGTAAAGTCCGGTTTGTGAATAGATTTCCACACAATGGTTTGTATTGGCCCCGAATATATTTGTATAAGGTTATCATATCCCCAAGTCCTTTTCGTGTGTTGTTATCCCTAATTCGCTTCCATTAAGGGTATACGTTGCTTGTGTATTCTTTACGCTGAAGTGCATAACTTTGCATTTTTCAACATTAAATTTCATCTGCCATTTGAGTGCCCAGTCCCCCATTCTATCTAAATCCCTCTGCAGCAAAGTAATATCTTGCTCACATTGTATTATTTTACAAAGTTTTGTGTCATCTGCAAACACTGAAACATGACTTTCAATGCTGTCTTCAAGATCGGTTATCTAGAAGGGGTCCCAGAACAGATCCCTGAGGGACACCATTGCCACCTCTGTCCAGCTTGAAAATTTACCATTAATGACAACTCTTTGTACTCTGTTTTTAAGCCAATGTTCTACCCAAGAACAAGCATTTTCATCTAGAACAATTTCCTTGAGTTTGAACACTAATCTATTGTGTGGAACTGTATCAAATGTCTTGGCAAAATCCAAATAGATCACATCCACGGCAACACCCTGATCTATACTTCTACTTACTTCTTCGTAGAACGCAATCAAGTTAGTTTGACATGACCTGTGCTTCATAAAACCATGCTGATTTTTGCTGATAACCATGTTCTTCTCAATGAATTCTTGAATATTATCCCTTAATAGCCTTTCAAATATTTTACCAGCCACAGAAGTTAAGCTCACAGGTCTATAATTTCCAAGCAAGGATTTTGATCCCTTTTTAAGGAACAGTTTACCAGGAGTTGGAGCCCAGTTGCAGGAGATGGCACAAGGAGGAGGCAAAATCCCAAAACACTGTACAGATAAAGGGGTAATCCAAAGGCAGGGTCAGACGAGAAGCAGAAGTCAGGGCTGGCAGCGGAGTAACGTAGTCGGTAAAGCAGGCAGAGGTCAGAGTCCAGGAAATCAGTTAACAGTGTAGCAAAGATCCGGCAGGAAACACCAAACAGGTGGGTGGATATACAAACCACCATTCGTGGGAAAGGCTACCATCGACAAAAGTTTCTTGTTTGATGGGAGGTCAGTCCATTCCAAATTGGCTAACAACCATTTGGTTATGTTATTTGTTGTGAATATGTAATTGTTTTGTTATGTATAGACACACTGACAAGAGCTTTGGGGGATTTCCTTTGGAACAATGTTTAAAATTATTTCAATTAATACTCCCCTCCTAACAAAAAGCGTTAGTTTATGATTTTTTGAGTAAAGAAAAGGTGAATGTGGGATTTCTGCAAGAAACACATTAGGGGGGGATTGATAACGTTAGATGGGGGCATCTAGATTCCCAATTCTACTACAAGCATCCACCAAAGACAGAAAGAAAAGAGGCGTTGCTATTATTATCGCTCCAACAATAAAATATGAACTACTGTATCAATATTCAGATACGGAAGGTAGATTTCTAATTGTTATATGTAAATTAAACGAAATTAAATATACTTTGGTTAATACAAATACAAAAAGATAAGTCCTGCGCTCACTCCATCTCTCCTGGGCAATGACTACAGTACATCAGCCACTATATATGGTAAAAAAAAGTGAAGGCTGCACTTGATGGACAAATACTTTGGTTAATGTATATTGCCAAATATCTTCCCAGTGGTGACTTTAAAAATATTTTTGAAACAAATAGAACTATTGAAGACTGGAGACTGCCTAATAGCAGGTGATTTTAACTGCGTTTTGGATCCCACTATGGATAAAAAACTCTCTAAGAATATGAGCATTAACAGCTCTGTAATAAAAATGGTTAAATCTCTTACTAATACCATGCATACGTTCGATTGTTTTGATCTTTGGAGATCTTTATATCCTGAGAAATTAGATTTAACTTTTATCTCTAGAGTGCATTTTTCGTATTCACACATCGACATGGTTTGGGGAAATGCTATATCCATAGAAAATATAGATAAGATTGAGTTAATGGACAATACGTGGTCCAATCATAGTTTTCTTAAGTGGTCCATGAAGGACCAATGGAAAAACAGCTGTAGAACTCCATGGAGGATGAATGATTATTTATTATATAAGGCGAAAAAATTTGAGTCTCTTAAGGAACAGATAGAACGCTTTTTTGATGATCATAATCCTAATAACTGGTGTGCCTTTAAAGCTACCATGAGAGGTAACTTTATAAGTTTAAATAATCATTTTAAAAAGGATAAAAGAGCCGACCTAATAACACTCTATCAATTTAACAACCCCCCCCCAAAAATAATAAATTAACCCCCTCTAGGACTAATGCCACAGCAGTAAGTGAGATTTAAAAACAGATTAACCATATAATCATGGATAAGAATGCTAAGATTATAGAGATACTAAGAATGAAGAACTATAGTAAAGGCAACAGGGTGGATAAGTTGTTAACAAAGAAATTGAGAGAGAAAATCTTATCAAATAAAATTACTAGAATAGAAGCTGATGGAGTGGTACACTTTTCTCCTAAATCAATTGGAAACTGTTTTAACGCATATTATAGTAAGTTGTATGCCCTCCCTGCTATTGTTAAGGGTATAGATAAATATTTAGATAATACCAATGCCCCGGTAATTTCTGATAGTCAAAAGGACATGCTTAACGGCCCAAGAGGTGGGGGAGGCCATCAAAAATCTAAAAACGAAGAAAACACCAGGTCCAGATGGATTCTCAAATCTTTTTTATAAAACTTTTGGAGAACTACTTAGTACCCATTTAGCAGACACCTTCAATTATATAGTGACAATAGTCCATTTTCCAAATGAAATGCTTAGAGCGAATATACTACCAATTTTAAAGCAGAATAAAGACCCATGTAGAGTAGAAAACTATAGGCCAAACTAACTTATAAATACAGATGTTATGATCTTTTCAACGATATTAGCAAATTAGGTTGAAAACTACATTAGATAGCATTATAGATCAAGATCAAATAGGATTTGTTCCAGGACGAATAGCCTCAGATAACACCAGCCATATTATTGATATCTTAGACTGGATACACTGGGCAATCCTGTCCTTGTATTCTTGCCCTTCGGCGAGGACAGTTGGCCAAAATATATGTACTAACTGGTTTAAATTACATAACGGAACTGTCAGGATTACAGTATGATCCAGCACGTAGAATTGTGTAACACAGAGGACTAATAGGTAACGTATACCGGACCTTAGAATGGCCGGACTAACGTACCAAAGAATAGTCAGAAATAGCCGAGGTCAAGGGATACAGAAAGAGACACAACGATAAGGAAAAGCCAGGGGTCAGGGATGCCAGAAAACAGGGAAGCCAAAATCAATGCCAAAGTCAAAATACCAGAATAACCAGAATCAATAACGCGCTCTCGGACAACCACAAGGGAAACCACGACAGGGTACTAAGCAAGAGGAGAACTGGGCCTAAATACCTAAATACCCCGCCTGTGGATCTGATTGGTTGTAACCAGGCCTGGACTGGCCATCGGGCATACCGGGCAAATGCTCGGAGGGTCGCGATGGCCAGGGGCCGAGGCCGGCATGGGAGATCACAGGACCTCCCCAGCCGGCCCATGCAGCACCGACACTATCAGTGTGCCGGCCCTGCTGTGTGCCTCCATGGGTCGGTGGGGAGATCTTTGATCTCCCTCACCGGCCCAGAGGCACTGTAACACTGCTATGCCAGCTGGGGAGGGAGGGAGTTGAGGACCGGCGGAGCTCTAGCCACTCGCGAGGTCTGTGCGTTGCTGAGGTTACCGGATCTTGAGAGAGTGAACTCTACCCCAGGAACTGCTGGGTAGAGTTCACTCACCACTAGGACCACCAGGGACTGCAGCATGGATGCACGCCTCCTCAAGCTAAAGGTAAGAAGGGAGGGGAGGATATGAAGTTTATTATTTTTAATATTTTTTTATTTATCCCCTATTTCTTAAATCTGATTTTATCCCACATTATTTTTAATTATAAAAATAATTTTAAAAAAAGAATCATAAATTTACACCTTGCCCCCCACACACACACAATCCCACCAGACATATTCACACACACACAGCACACTCACACACACACACACACACACAGCACCCTCAGACACACACACAGCACACACAGCACCCTCAGACACACACAGCACACTCACCCACACAGCACACTCACTCACACAGCAACCCTCAGACACACACAGCACCATTAGACACATACACAGCACACTAACAGCACCCTCAGACACACACACACTGCACCCTCACACACAGCACCCTCACACACACATCACCTTCAAACACAGCACACTCACACTAACAGCACACTTACACACACAGCACACTTAAACACACACAGCACCCTCACACACACACAGCACGCTCAAACACACAGCACCCTTGCACACACACAGCACCCTCAGACACACACACACACACACACATATATATATATATATATATATATACCATATAAAATAACACTCAGTGAATTAACAAAGATAATTAAACACATAGAATGTGATGGTAAGAACACCCTCACACACATGCTGCACCCCTCACACACAACACACAACACACTGCACCCCTCACACAACACACTGCACCCCTCACACACATGTGCTGCACACAGTACACCCAACACACTGCACCCCTCACACACACATGCTGCACACAGCACACAGCACACCCAACACGCTGCACCCCTCACACACACATGCTGTACACAGCACACCTAACACACTGTGACCCTCACATATACATATATGTTTGGATGTATATAGTATATATATATATATATTTGTGCTCGGAATTTATCTAATACGGAATGGAATGGAGAAGGAGAAGCAAAGTTGGTTGAGGTGTGCCGAAACCAACGTACGAGTAGGCCAGTAAAAGAGGGCCCACAAAGGTGAATTGTTGGGTGTTGGTGGGTGGGGACAAACAACTTGCACAACAAAGGTAAGTAGGGGGCATAGGGTTTATATAGGATCATAACTCCTCCCACAAATTCAGGCCAAATGGCCTTCCAACATATATATATGTATAGCACCACTACACACATTACGCTCCAGATACACGCTAGATCCCTTACTGAACTCTGGATCATCTAATCTACACACACACACATACACACAATAGATCCCTATATACACTCTAAATCCTCTACACACACACACTGCACCACCTACACACACTACATTCCTGACATACAAACTCTGTATCCCCTATGCACACACTTCATTCCTTGTTAACAAACACATGCTACATTCTCTAAACACACACTCTCTACAACCCTTACACACACTATAGCCGGTATGCACACATTCGCTACATCCCCAATACACACTATGCCACCTATACACACACTCTCTACAGCCCCTAGCACGATACGCTTTCCTGGCCCTTTTGTCCTCTGGTTCCCACTTACTGAGACACCAGAGAGAAGTGAAAAGCAAACACAGCGCAAGCATGTTATTAAATTTGCTTGCGCTGCACAGACCAAATACAGGGCCTTTTTCTCATGCTATAGCTCTTCAGCAGGGCTCTGTACATTGAACTAACATGCTCACTTTGAGATGGGGTGTGCTTGTCCTTAGTGATGACAAAACACACCCTCTCTGGCCCCGCCCCCTTCTCAGGGGCCGCTGTGATTGAAAAATGCCCAGGACAAATTTTTTTCCCAGTCCGGCCCTGGTTGTAACCGACCTTTGACCCCACAGGTTCATATTTGCATGATTGCTGCTCAGCACAAACCCTCCTGTCGATTGATTGCTGCTGGACAGTAAATGCAATTAATCACATTTTTATGTGCAGATGAATACGAGACAGGAACAAGACTGTCTCCAATCCTGTATATTATTTCTATGGAGATATTGGCGATTAAT
Organism: Pelobates cultripes; assembly: GCA_933207985.1. Taxonomy (NCBI): domain Eukaryota; kingdom Metazoa; phylum Chordata; class Amphibia; order Anura; family Pelobatidae; genus Pelobates; species Pelobates cultripes. The sequence continues at coordinate 12,772,424 of OW240925.1, forward strand.
ATTAGAAACAACCAGCAAATAAAAGGCATTGCTACAAATTTAAAATTGAACTTATATACCCTCCAGTATCTTGGTATAAGTCTGACCATAGATGTCTCTGACTTAATGCAAACTAATTTTTTAAGCTGCTTTGGGGACATGAACAAGTCATTGAGAAAATGGAGACACATAGAGATCACTTGGTGGGGGAAGATGGATTTGATTAATGTATACTGTGACGAAGTGCCCTTCGCCATTTGTTCTTGGAGAGGCCTGCTTGCCAGCCTCTTGCCTTGTGACTATGGCCCCTGGGAAGTATTGCCATTTAAAAAGTCTGTTTGCCCCTTTGAATCCATGGGAAGGTGTGCCTTTTCCACTCCCCCGTTTCCTGTCCCATTCTTCTCCAGCAGGGTGTTGTCCCAGGGACACTGCCAGACCAGTTGGAACTGGCTGCTTTGTCCCTCCTTGGTCAAATATGACTTCCATCTAACTTTTAAACCACTGGAGGGAATTGTATGATTTTTGAGTATGTTTGTATATTGATTGTGCTGGTTCTGAATATGTAACTTATGTATTGTATGAAACTGTATATTTTCCTGCCTGTGATAATTAAGTTAACCCATTGTGTACAGTAATTATACCACAGGCAGAGGGGATGGTTTGTGTGTCCTAGCTGGGAGTGTCTGACTGTAATGTATTGTGTTTGATTGGCTGTTCCACAAGACCATGTGGGTGGTAACCTTGTGATAAAAGTTGCATATAAGACAATAAACCCTCAGACTGCTGAGTTCCTGTTTGACCCTCAAAATAGAGCCTTGTCAAAAGTGTAGGGGAAAAGGCTACACTGGGGGATTGCTATACTCTATATACTCCCCTGGCTATAATCACTAAGCTCTTTTAAGAGCTTGTTCCTGCTTCGCTCTCTGGAGGAGTCTGCAGTGCTTATGGTGTCAAGTGGAGTGCTTGGAGTCCTCGGGAAGCACTAGGAGCATCCATCAATGGAGGTACCCAGTCAGGGTGCCAGGTGATCTGTTACACTGGTGGCAGCAGTGGGATGGCATCATAGTGCGAAGTAAAGCAGTTCGGAGACACCATTCATGGAATTACAAATTGAGGGCAACGCTTGTCCCCATACAGCGCCCCTGACTACAGCCAGCATGACATACCACCACACTATGGAAGAGTTTGACGCTATGATGAAAATGCGGCTGAAGTACTACGGACCCAATACAGTTGAGAAATCTGTTTAGTTCATGAGGAACCTAGTGTTCGGGACCCTGCAATACTTGGCAGAGAGAGAAGGCTGTCTGGCACGTTGGGAGGAACTCCAGTGGTAGATACAGTTACGGGAAAAGGAGAGCATTGTCCTCCTTCCCCAGTGGCAGTGTACCTTGCAGGGAGTAGAGAGCAGCGTCCTCCCTCCCCAGCGGCAGGGTGAGTTACAGGGAGTGGAGAGCAGCGTCCTCCCTCCCCAGCGGCTGGGTGAGTTTCAGGGAGTAGGAACAGTCGGTCCTGCTCCCCAGCGGCAGTATGTTTTGCAGGGAAAGGAGAGCATTGTCCTCCCTCCCCATTGGCAGTGTACCTTTCAAGGAGTGGAGAACAGCGTCCTCCCTCCCCAGCGGCAGGGTGAGTTTCAGGGAGTAGGGACCATCAGTCCTGCTCCCCAGCGGCAGTATGATTTGCAGTGAGAGGAGAGCATCGTCCTCCCTCCCTAGCGGCAGTGCACCTTGCAGGGAGAGGAGACAACCGGTCTCCCTCCCCAGCGGCAGACAGAGGCACAGGGAGTGGAGAGCAGTGTCCTCCCTCCCCAGCGGCAGGGTGAGTTACAGGGAGAGTAGAGCATTGTCCTCCCTCCCCAGCGGCAGTGTACCTTGCAGGGAGAGGAGACAACCGGTCTCCCTCCCCAGCGGCAGACAGAGGCACAGGGAGTGGAGAGCTTTGTCCTCCCTCCCCAGCGGCAGTGTACCTTGCATGGAGTGGAGAGCAGCGTCCTCCCTTCCCAGTGGCAGGGTGACTTACAGGGAGAGGAGAGCATCATCCTTCACAGTGGCAGTGTACCTTGCAGGGAGTGGAGAGCAGCGTCCTCCCTCCCCAGCGGCAGGGTGAGTTACAGGGAGAGGAGAGCATCGTCCTCCCTCCCCAGCAGCAGTGTACCTTGCAGGGAGAAGAGACAACCAGTCTCTCTCCTCAGCGGCAGTATGCATCTCAGGGGGCTGAAGGTGTTGCCCTTCCCCCCCAGAAGCAGTGTGTCCTACAGAGAGCAGAGACAGTTGGCCTCCCTCTCCAGCGGCAGTGTATGTTTCAGGGAGAGGAGCATATTGCCCTCTCTCCCCAGTGGCAGCTTATCCTACCAAGGGGAGGCACTAATCTCCCAGACAGTGCAGATGGGACCGTAGTCTCTGTACCCGACCAACAGGGATGCTGGACGGCCTGTCCAGATCCCCAGCTACCTTCGCAGGAATGCCAGGAGGAGGAGGTAAACAATGTCTCCCCTCCCCAGCCAAGTTGCATCCAGGCTACCCCAGCAGAAGAGCTGGCATCCGGGCAGAGCGCAGTTGGCCTCTGCCCTCCCCTCCCCACTTGTCCAGAGCCTGATTCCCTACAGGCTACCCCAGCAGAAGTGCTGGCATCCGGGCAGAGCGCTGCTGGCCTCTGCCCTACCCGTCCCTTTGTTACAGGGCAGGACTGCGTACCAGGCTACCCAGCTGAAGCACTGTCACCAGGGCAGAGTACTGCTGATCTCTGCCCACAAAGCAACCCAGTGACCGGGAGTACAAGTTCCCAACACGGCCTTGGTGGACTCACAGGACAGAGACAGGCTACCAGATTCCCCAGGTGCAGTAACCATTTATTGTGGGTGGGCTATGCTGCTGATTGTTCTTTGTGGGTGGGTTGCTTGACTAACCCAGGCACTGACCAACAGAAGGTCATTTACCTGGTTAGTCTCCCCCCCAAATGGGAGATGTGTGACGAAGTGCCCTTCGCCACTTGTTCTTGGAGAGGCCTGCTTGCCAGCCTCATGCCTTGTGACTATGGCCCCTGGGAAGTATTGCCATTTAAAAAGTCTGTTTGGGCTTATTGGATTTTGGGACACTTTTTCTGCCCCTTTAAATCCATGGGAAGGTTTGCCTCTTCCCCTACCCCGTTTCCTGTCCCATTGTTCTCCAGCAGGGCGTTGTCCCAGGGACACTGCCAGACCAGTTGGAACTGGCTGCTTTGTCCCTGCTCGGTCAAATAGGACTTCCTCCTAACTTTTAAACCACTGGAAGGAATTTTAGGATTTTTGAGTATGTTTGTATATTGATTGTGCTGGTTCTGAATATGTAACTTTTATGGAGATTGTATGTATATTTTATGAGTCATGAATATTGTATGAAACTGTATATTTTCCTGCCTGTGATAATTAAGTTAACCCATTGTGTACAGTAATTATATCACAGGCAGAGGTGAGGGTTTGTGTGTCCTAGCTGGGAGTGTCTGACTATTGTATTGTGTTTGATTGGCTGTTCCACAAGACCAAGTGAGTGGTAACCTTGTGAGAAAAGTTGCATATAAGACAACAAACCCTCAAACTGGGTTTATTGACCCTCAACATAGAGCTTCATCTCATGTGTGGGGGAAAAGGCTTCATCTACACTGGGGGGATTGCTATACTCTATATACTCCCCTGGCTATAATCACTAAGCTCTTTTAAGAGTTTGTTCCTGCTTCGATCTCTGAAGGAGTCTGCAGTGCTTATGGTGGCAAGTGGAGTGCTTCGAGTCCTCGGGAAGCACTAGGAGCATCCATCAATGGAGGTACCCAGTCAGGGTGCCAGGTGATCTGTTACACATATCTCTTTCCTAAATGGACATATCTATTTCGAATGCTCCCCTTAAAAATAACTAGATCTTGGCTAGATATGATCCAAAATTCGGTTACTAATTACATCTGGAAGGGTAAGAGACCAAAACATTAATAAAACTTTGCTGGCTCAAAAAATCAAAGATGGTGGTTTGGGTTTCCAAGTATAATGTGTACATAATCTGTTATAAAAGCTAATATATGTTTGGACTCACTACTGGAAGGATGGAAGGTTATTAAAAAGAAATGTGACACAGAGAATAAATTCCCTATGAATATTAAAATGACACTGATACCATACTATGTAAAATATCTATACTTAAACAGGTGGATACAAAAAGGTATCAGTCGAGTAAAACAGCTAATGGAGAATGAAAGAATTAAACCCTTTCCATAGTTGATTCAGGAATTCCAGATATCGAATAACAAACTATTTACATACTTGAGACAAAAAAAAATTATGTAAATCAAAACATTATCTGAGATCCCCATGAGGGTACTAAGTTGATATGTTCAGTGCTTAAAATGTACAGGTCAAGAAAGTAGCCTCAATAGCTACTAGTGGATTATTAAAATAAGAAGTTACTTCTGTTATAACAGCATGTCAAAAATGGTAAAAGGATTTAAATATAAAAATTAAAGGGACACTGTACTCACTATAATCATTTCATCTCTTTGAATTGGTTATGATGCCTGGAATCTCCTGGCATTGTCTCTCCATACAATGTTAAACCATTTTAGAGCAAATAAGGGATCCAGGCCACCCACAGTCCGGCCTCTTCTGAGGCAGAGGCAGAGGCTACAAACTTCCTTGAAGTCATACCCTTCATACTGTTAGTTGGAACTCTGATAGGCTAAAAACAGACAGCTGACACTCTCAGCCAATCATTGCTGCTCATGCCAGTACTTCCTCATTCGCCGAAGCAGCACAGAGGGGAGGGGCTGCTGGGAACTCTAATTTAGCATTGAAACATAAAAATATGAAAAACTGTTTAATGGTGAATGAAATTATGGAACTTGGGAACTCCGGACACTATAATCAGTTTAATGAAATGAAGCAGATACAGTGCCTACAGTGTCCTTTTAAGAGGAAGGAGTGGTGTTCGGTGCTTCCCAGAACATGTAAATGTATTAATTGTTTGAACCTTGCTGAAACTTTATATAAAGTAATGAACAGATGGTAAGGGTAAGCATATGGGATCCATATGTGGGAGGTTCAAATGAATACAATAAATTTACTAATAAAAATGCTTTACAATGTATATAAATGTGGGAAGTTTCGACTCTGAGATAAAATAGATAAAAATAAGGAATATAAATGAAGAATATATGGAATATATGACAGATGGTTACTGTATCTTTAAATGCTGCTGTTAACTTAAAAGAGCCTTAAAAAATGTATACATATATGCTTGGTGAAATTTAAAGTGCAACAGTTATATGTGGTGTGAGTATCCTAATCTCTGTAATAATACAGGATTGGTGATACAAACACCGAATAATATACTTTTGGAATAAAGACGTGAGAAAAAGGTGGATAGTAGTTAAACTGTATGTGGAACTGACTACTGCAATGCAGTACATGTAGTGTACCGCTTAAAACCACTTGAACAAACCAGATTGTAGAACTGGATGAATAAAAGCCAGTTTATTAAACATAAAAATTAAAAAGTAATAAAATAACGATCTGGAACAATTCACATGAATGTGGTCAGTAAAATGGAGATGAAAAGTAACAGTAAACTTGCGAATCCGGCTAGGATGGATTTGGATTCTCTTGTGGATGTTAGCCCTCTGGGAACCGGTTGCCTGTGAGGATGGAGTGCGTCTCAGTGCATTCCAGCTGCAGACCTCACTCTGAGCGACGAATACTGATACGGTCCAGGGGTGTCAGAGGTCACTGAGTACGTTGATCTCCTGCTGATCTCTAATCCATGTCTGTATCCTGTTAGATCTGGGTGGTCTTGGTCTTACGCGTTTCGTGGGTGTCAGCCCCACTTCTTCAGAGACTTAATGACATACAGTGATCAAGTGGTTCTTATAGAAACATAGAAACATAGAATGTGATGGCAGATAAGAACCATTCGGCCCATCTAGTCTGCCCAGTTTTCTAAATACTTTCATTAGTCCCTGGCCTTATCTTATAGTTAGGATAGCCTTATGCATGTTTAAAATCCTTTACTGTGTTAACCTGTACCACTTCAGCTGGAAGGCTATTCCATGCATCCACTACCCTCTCAGTAAAGTAATACTTCCTGATATTATTTTTAAACCTTTGTCCCTCTAATTTAAGACTAGTGATGTCGCGAACACGAAAATTTCGGTTCGCAAACGGCGAACGCGAACTTCCGCAAATGTTCGCGAACCGGCGAACCGGGTGAACCGCCATAGACTTCAATGGGCAGGCGAATTTTAAAACACACAGGGACTCTTTCTGGCCACAATAGTGATGGAAAAGTTGTTTCAAGGGGACTAACACCTGGACTGTGGCATGCGGGAGGGGGATCCATGGCAAAACTCCCATGGAAAATTACACAGTTGATGCAGAGTCTGGTTTTAATCCATAAGGGCAGAAATCACCTAACATTCCTAAATCACAATGAATATGGATTGACACCTGACATATGACATATTGACACCTTGACATATGGATTGACACCTGTCCTCAGAGCCCCTGATGCACACGGACACAGAGCAGAATAGGGACTGGTCCCCTACATAGGGTCACTTGGCAGGTATGGATTGACACCTGTCCTCAGAGACCATGATACACACTGACACAGAGCAGAATAGAGACTGTTCCCCCTACATAGGGTCACTTGGCAGATATGGATTGACACCTGTCCTTAGAGACCATGATACACACTGACAGAGAGCAGAATAGAGACTGTTCCCCCTACATAGGGTCACTTGGCAGATATGGATTGACACCTGTCCTCAGAGCCCCTGATACACACTGACACAGAGCAGAATAGAGACTGTTCCTCCTACATATGGTCACTTGGCAGATATGGTGTGGAAAACCTAGCCACTTGGACAATAACTAGAGACTGTGCCTTTAAGGGTTGCCAATAGGTCGGGCGGGATATGCGCTTTACACTTATGTAGATGTTAATGTATTTTCCGTATTGCCTGTAATGCTGTTTCCGCCGAATGCAAATGGCGGTTTTGTATGGGGATTCTCTTTCGTTTCACGAACGGCACTTTAGAAAGCCGTTCGTGAACCGAACGCGATACCCCCTAATAGCCCACACACTTAGAGGCGTGTGGCGCTAGTTAACCGATCGCAACATTGTTGCAATCGGTTATTAGAGGCTCTCCTGGGTGGCCGTCGTTCGACTACCGACCATGCGGCGGTCGGCCATCTTGGATCCTTTGTTCCTCAGCGGGTCCAAGTTGTCGAACGCATAGTATTACCAATAGCTATTCGACGGCACGAACACCGCTGAGCCTCCAGGACGTTCGGGAGTTTCAGGACCGTGTTCACTAAAAGTAATCGGTTCTTTTCGTATGTTTTAAAAGAAATGTGTTTTCTGTGCGGCGTTCGGTTATTTTAGCTGGGATCTGAGCGGCAATCTCACAAATGATGCGCCCAGACCCCAGCTATCTACCGAACGTCCATTCGCGTAAATCCACCGTGTATTTTAAAAGTTATAGATTTTTGTGTGAATTGCCGGTTCTGCTGCACGAGGGGATAATCCCCTTAACGGTGCATTCTGGGAGGATGATCCCTCTCGTGCAGCAGTGTCTGATGGGAGAAATATGTTGGCATGTAAGTCCCCCATGTAGTCCCCTCTGGGAGTGCCCCTGGGAAGGGACTCAGGAAACCCCTTGCATGGGGACTTGTATAAATTGTCTTGCCGATTAAAAGGATTTCAGTTGACTCCCAAAACTGTGTCTCGTCCGGTTATTGGGAGGTTGGGGATATTGCCTTGTTGTTTTCAGCGCTTGACTGTGGATTCGTTTCTGAACCAGCGGAATTCGTGGATTTATTATTGGCGTTACGCTACAAAGCCTATTTGCCAGCCTCCTCCCGCATGACTGTGGCCCCTGGGAGATTGTGAAAATGTATGCACTTTTATTTGGTGTGTATGGCCTTTAAGACTGTCAGTGGGCATATTGGGGCTTATGGACTCTTTATGTGACTGGCGATGGGACTTAGTAGTTTTTTCAGCCTGAAATAGACCGACCGCACAGCCCAAATCTATGGAACTGGTCATAAAGGGACCTCCAGCTAACCTTTTAACCCCTGGATGGATTTGGCTGATTTTTGGTTATGTTTATGTTTTAAGTGTGCTGATTCCAAATATGTAATTATGAAGATGGGATGTGTAGTTTTAAAGTTACAGGGTATGGCTAAAAACTGTATTTTTACTGCCTGTGTTTAATTATGTTAATCTCTTCCCAAACGTCATTTCGTTCAAAGTGGAGAGAATGTTAAAAAAATATATTTTTGTTCGGAGTGTGAGAAATGCTTTTCAGCCGCTTCTAATCTTAAGCATCATTTGAGGAGCCATACAGGAGAGAAACCTTATTTGTGGTGTGTTTAGTATTGTTCTGATCAGTTTAATACCTTCCGCGTCTCCTATCAGTGGACGTGTATATGGCAGCCATTTTAGGAACCGTACACCTGGGACCAGAGCAAGGTCACCTCGTTCAACAGGCTTGCAGCGTATCCTCCAGGAAGAAGAGCCTGAACCCTTACCGGCTGGACTTGTCTTACCTGTACATGGAAAGCTGCTCTGGTTCCTTGATGAGCCAGCTGCCCGTGAGTTAACATGTCCCGTGGAGAAGCACTCTGTCCTGTAAAGCCTCACCAAAAAAAAAGGAGTGGTGTGTTTAGTATTGTTCTGATCAGTTTAATACCTTCCGCGTCTCCTATCAGTGGACGTGTACACGGCATTGATTTTTGTAACAGGGAGATGGAAGAAGAGGCTTGGTCGGTCCTCTTACTGCAAATTTGGGGCACTGCGCGGTCAAGCTAATGTGACACCAGATAGGAGTGGTGTGTTTAGTACTATTTTTATCAGTTTAATACCTTCCGCGTCTCCTATCAGTGGACGTGTACACGGCAGTAATTTCTGTAACAGGCAGATGAAAGAAGATGCTTGGTCGGTCCTCCTAACTGGAGACTGTGTTGCTGTACGGGTGGCAGGTGGAGCCATTTATAAAGTACACACTGCTTTGCAGACCAGGTATCACTGTGTGCCAGACATGCCATTACTTCCTTTTGCACAGTCGAGTACAGGTTGGGGATTGCCTTTTGCGCAAAGAAATTTTGGCCGGGTACCTTCCACTGCGGTGTCCCAATAGCTACAAATTTTTTGAACGCCTCAGACTCCACCAGATTGTATGGTAAAAGCTGGCGGGCTAATAGTTCAGACAAGCCAGGTGTCAGACGCCGGGCAAGGGGGTGACTTTCTGACGCTTGCAGACAACTAACTGCTATTCAATCTATAACAGTGAAAAAAGTTTTGAAGCCACAGTGCAGCACCAGAGGGCCTAAAAATTAGGCATGTACACATGCCTGAAAAATTCAGTATTGTTGCAGCCGCTGCTGTAGCAGCGGCCAGAAAAAATGATGTTTGTTTCACAGGCAGAAAGTGCCCTAAAACATGGCGGCTTGAACCCTAGTTGGTGGCGGATAAGTCACGCAAGTCAACCGGCATTCAGAGCTAAAATACAGCAGCGTGTGGACCATTTTTAGCCCAAGGCAGCTCATCTCATCAGGCCTTTTTTACATAGGGTCACTTGGCAGATATGGATTGACACCTGTCCTAGGGATCCCTGATACACACTGACACAGAGCAGAATAGGGACTGTTCCTCCTACATCAGGTCACTTGGCAGATATGGATTGACACATGTCCTAAGGATCCCTGGTACACACTGAGACAGAGCAGAATAGGGACTGTTCCTCCTACATCAGGTCACTTGGCAGATATGGATTGACACATGTCCTAAGGATCCCTGATACACACTGACGCAGAGCAGAATAGGGACTGTTCCTCCTACATCGGGTCACTTGGCTGATATGGATTGACACATGTCCTAAGGATCCCTGATACACACTGACACAGAGCAGAATAGGGACTGTTCCTCCTACATCAGGTCACTTGGCAGATATGGATTGCCACATGTCCTAAGGATCCCTGATACACACTGACACAGAGCAGAATAGGGACTGTTCCTCCTACATCGGGTCACTTGGCAGATATGGATTGACACATGTCCTAAGATCCCTGATACACACTGACACAGATCAGAATAGGGACTGTTCCCCCTACATAGGGTCACTTGGCAGATATGGATTGACACTGTCCACAAGGACAAGCTGCAGACTTCCTGGCAGGGCCCATACAAGGTGGTAGAGCAGGTTTGTGATACCACCTTTGTGATCGGTGCGGTCACAGGCACGGGAGGCAATCGCATGCTCCATGTGAACAACCTCAGACGCCTATCCTATGCCCCAGATAGACGAGCTCCTAGACAAAATGGCCAGAGGCCAGTACCTCACCACAATAGATCTGTGCAAGGGGTACTGGCGAATTCCATTAGCCGAGGACGCCATCCACAAGTCGGCATTTGTCACCTTGTTTGGCCTGTATCAGTTTAATTTCATGCCATTCGGGATGAAGAATGCCCCGGCTAACTTTCAGAGGATGGTAGATCGGCTACTGGATGGGTTTCAGGAGTATGCCTGCGCCTACTTGGATGATATAGCCATTTTTAGCTGCTCCTGGCCCAAACACCTGACCCACATAGGAGCCGTACTAGACCGGATTAGGGAGGCCGGACTGACCCTAAAGCCCAGTAAGTGCCATATAGGAACGCGTAAAAACCTCCCCAAGATAGTAGTATGGGCCCCAGAGTGTGAACAGGCCTTCCAACAGCTCAAGACGGCGCTCATTAAATCACCTGTACTTTCTGCTCCTGATCCAACTAAACACTTTCTCGTCCATACAGACGCTTCTATGTTTGGATTGGGAGCAGTACTGAGCCAAGTCGGAGCAGATGGCGGCGAGCAACCCGGGCTTATCTAAGCCGGAAACTTTTGCCCAGGGAAGTAGATACACTGCCATTGAAAAGGAGTGCATGGCGGTGGTGTGGGCCCTCAAAAAGCTGCAACCTTACTTGTATGGACAACCGTTTACCTTACTCACAGATCACAACAAATTTGGGGCACTGCGCGTGCAATCTAATGTGCCACCAGATAGGAGTGGTGTGTTTAGTACTATTTTTATCAGTTTAATCACTGTTACATCCCCTATCCGTTGATGTGGAGCAAGACGCAGCAGCAGAAGAGGACTCAGCCGAGGAGGTTATGGAAGAGGATGGAGTAGGAGGAGTAGAGGAGGTGGCAGCAGGCCTGCCTGCAAGTCGTGGCGGTGTCACCAACTCCTCTGCAGAGCCACGCATTCCATGCTTGGCAGCCGTCAGCAGGTTTGCCCAATGCGCAGTGTAGGTGATATACCTGCCCTGACCATGCTTTACAGACCAGGTATCAGTGGTCAGATGGACCCTTGCCCCAACACTGTGTGCCAGACATGCCATTATTTCCTTTTGCACAATCGAGTACAGGTTGGGGATTGCCTTTTGTGAAAATAAATTTCGTCCGGGTACCAGTGAGTGAGTGGTGGCACTGGGCACAGTATCCACTGTGAGCCTGACACACCTGCTGGCAGACAACTAACTGCTATTCAATCTATAACAGTGAAAAAAGTTTTTTTTTTTTTAAATGCAAGCTATTATGACACCAGATATGAGTGGCACTGTAAACTGTCAGAGTACACGCTGTAGGGCAGACACACCTGCTTGAAGATAACTAACTGCTATTCAATCTATAACAGTGAAAAAAGCATTTTGTTTTTAAATGCAAGCTATTGTGACACCAGTGAGTGAGTGGTGGCACTGGGCACAGTATCCACTGTGAGCCTGACACACCCGCTTTGAGACAACTAACTGCTATTCAATCTATAATTGATGTTTGTTTCACAGGCAGAAAGTGCCCTAAAACATGGCGGCTTGAACCCTAGTTGGTGGCGGATAAGTCACGCAAGTCAACCGGCATTCAGAGCTAAAATACAGCAGCGCGGTGGACCATTTTAGCCCGTCAGCTCATCTCATCAGGACTTTTTAATCTAATGTATCGCTTCCAGTGTCAGTCCTCATTCATCTTAATAAAGGTGAGGTAATCTAGACTTTTGACCTAGGCTTAATTTCTCTTCTCAGTGACAAATACCTCCTGCTGCACTGAAGGTCCTTCTGACAGGACACTGAAGGGCAGGCCAGAAGTTCTATCGAAATTGGGATAGCTCAGGCCACAGCGGTCAAGCTTCCGTATACCCAGTAGTCAAGGGGTTCATCGCCTCAGAGTTTCGACATCTGCAGTTAAGGCGCAGGTAGTCTGCTACCTGTCGGTCGAGTCGCTCTCTGAGGGTGGATCCCGAAGGGCTGTGGCGATGCGTAGGACTTAAAAAGGTCCGCATGTCCTCCATCAACAACACGTCTCTAAAGCGTCCTGTCCTGCCGGCGTGGTCATGGGAGGAGGAGGATGACTTCCACCTCTCCCCCTGTTAGATTCCCGTTGTGCTGTGACATCACCCTTATACGCTGTGTAAAGCATACTTTTCAATTTATTTTGCAAATGCTGCATCCTTCATACTTGTTGTAATTCGGTAACATTTCCACCACTTTCTGCTTATACCGGGGGTCTAGTAGAGTGGACACCCAGTACAGGTCGTTCTCCTTCAGCCTTTTTATACGAGGGTCCCTCAACAGGCACGACAGCATGAAAGACCCCATTTGCACAAGGTTGAATGCCGAGCTACTCATTTCCCGTTCCTCCTCCTCACTGATGTCAATGAAGGTATTTTCTTCCCCCCAGCCACGTACAACACCACAGGTACCAGATAGGTGACAACGAGCACCCTGGGATGCCTGCTGTGGTTGGTCTTGCTCCTCCTCTTCCTCCTCCTCAAAGCCACATTCCTCCTCTGACTCCTCTTCCTCACAATCCTCTTCCAGCGTTGCCGCAGGTCCAGCAAGCGATGCTGATAAGGCTGTTTCTGGAGGTGATGGTGACCACAACTCTTCCTCTTCCTCTTCACGCTCATCTACGGCCTGATCCAGCACTTTTCGCAGGGCACGCTCCAGGAAGAAAACAAATGGTATGATGTCGCTGATGGTGCCTTCGGTGCGACTGACTAAATTTGTCACCTCCTCAAAAGGACGCATGAGCCTACAGGCATTGCGCATGAGCGCCCAGTAACGTGGCAAAAAAATTCCCAGCTCCCCAGAGGCTGTCCTAGCACCCCGGTCATACAAATATTCATTAACGGCTTTTTCTTGTTGGAGCAGGCGGTCGAACATTAGGAGTGTTGAATTCAACGTGTCGGGCTGTCGCAAATCAAGCGCCTCACTGGCATGTTGTTTCGCCGCTGGATATCGGCAAAGTGAGCCATGGCCGTGTAGGAACGCCTGAAATAGCCACACACCTTCCTGGCCTGCTTCAGGACGTCCTGTAAGCCTATGTACTTATGCACAAAGCGTTGTACGATCAGATTACACACATGTGCCATGCACGGCACATGTGACAACTTGCCCAACTTCAATGCCGCTAACAAATTTGTTCCGTTGTCACAAACCACTTTGCCGATATCCAGTCGCTGCGGAGTCAGCCACTTTTCCACCTGTGCGTTCAGGGCGGATAGGAGTGCTTGTCCGGTGTGACTCTCTGCTTTCAAGCAAGTCAAACCCAAGACGGTGTGACACTGCCGTATCCGGGATGTGGAATAATACCTGGGGAGCTGGGGGGGTGCCGTTGATGTGGAGCAAGACGCAGCAGCAGAAGAGGACTCAGCCGAGGAGGTTATGGAAGAGGATGGAGTAGGAGGAGTAGAGGAGGTGGCAGCAGGACTGCCTGCAAGTTGTGGCGGTGTCACCAACTCCTTCTGCAGAGCCATGTACCCATGCTTGGCAGCAGTCAGCAGGTTTACCCAATGTGCAGTGATATACCTGCCCCTGACCATGCTTTGCAGACCAGGTATCAGTGGTCAGATGGACCCTTGCCCCAACACTGTGTGCCAGAGATGCTATTACTTCCTTTTGCACAATTGAGTACAGGTTGGGGATTGCCTTTTGCGAAAAGTAATTTCGGCCGGGTACCTTTCACTGCGGTGTCCCAATAGCTACAAATTTTTTGAACGCCTCAGACTCCACCAGCTTGTATGGTAAAAGCTGGCGGGCTAATAGTTCGGACAAGCCAGCGGTCAGACGCTGGGCAAGGGGGTGACTTTCTGACATTGTCTTCTTATGCTCAAACATGTCCTTGACAGACACATGACTGTGGGAAGATGGGCGTGAACTGCTCAAGGCGGGAGGCGGAGTGGCGGATGGTTGAGAGGGGACAAGGAGGACAGCAGTGGTTGACGTGGCTGAAGATGCTGGACCAGGAGGAGGATGGCGGCTTAGAGTAGGCGTGCTGCTTGTACTCATGTGTTGAGGCGTTTGTGATGTGAGATCATGTGCCTACGCAAAGCAGTTGTACCTAGGTGGGTGTTGGACTTCCCACAACTCAGTTTCTTTTGGCACAGGTTACAAATGGCATCGCTGTTGTCAGAGGCAGAGACACACTGCTGAGCTCTGCAATGACGGCATTCTGGTGGTGGACACAGCATGCGTTGATTGGCGTGCTGTTGGGCTGACCCCGGGTGCCGATGCATGCTGTCTGACTGTGCCACTAGCTCCTTGCGACGACCTCCCCCTGCTTCCAACTCGTCTCTTCCTCCTCTCTGTCTCCCCATCTGAACTTTCGCCCTGTTCTTCTTCTTGCTGAGCGGGCACCCACGTGACATCCATGGACGCATCGTCATCATCAACCGCTTCACTTATATCTGACAACTCAGCAAAGGAAGCAGCAGCGGGTACAACATCATCATCATTATCACACCGTACGTCCATGTGTGTAATGCTGCCTGCCTGAGACATATCCCTGTTATCTACATCCTCTGGCAATAATGGTTGCGCATCACTCATTTCTTCAAGCGGATGTGTGAATAACTCCTCTGACATACCAACCGAAGCGGCTGTGGTGCTAGTTTTGGTGGTGGCGGCAGGCGGGTGAGTGGTATCTTGAGAGGTGCCTGAAGCTAAGCTGGAGGAGGATAGTGCGTCAAGGTTCTGAGCGGAGGCTGTAGAAGATTGGGTGTCCTGTGTTAGACAGTCAACTATGTCCTCAGAACTTTTCAAGTTCAGGGTACGTGGCCTCTGAAAACTGGTCACATTTAGACCATTTATGATTCCCTGCGGGGTGGCCTGCCTCTGCCTGTCATTTTTGGGGGATTAGTGGTACTATGCGTGCAAAGTTACTGTGAGACCAGATAGAGGCATGTACCGCACAGTTGTGCAGAGCACAGTCTGTAGGCCTGACACAGTCAGCTGAAGGACACTGACTGGTTGCTATTAGCTTACACTGAAACCTTTTTCTTTGTAAAAGCACGCTTACAGTATATTACCCAGATATGAGTGGCAAAGTACACAGGCAGAGGTCTGCAGAGCACATGCTGAAGGAGGCCTGACACCCGCTTTATGACTACCTGACTGCTATTCAATCTATAACAGTGAAAAAAAGTTTTTTGTTTTAAATGCAAGCTATTGTGACACCAGTGAGTGGTGGCACTGACACCGATCCACTGTTAGCCGCACACACCCGCTTTAAGGACACTGACTGCTATTCAATCTATAACAGAAAAAAGTTTTTTAAATGCAAGCTATTGTGACACCAGTGAGTGGTGGCACTGGGCAATCGATCCACCGTTAGCCGCAGAATACACCCGCTTTAAGGACACTGACTGCTATTCAATCTATATCAGTGAAAAAAGTTTTTGTTTTAAATGCAAGCTATTATGACACCAGTGAGTGGTGGCACTGGACACAGTATCCACTGTTAGCGAACACACCCGCTTTAAGGACACTGACTGCTATTCACCTTATAACAGTGAAAAAGTTTTTTTAAATGCAAGCGTATTGTGACACCAGTGAGTAGGCACTAAGCAATCAGATTCACTGTTAGCGAATACACCCGCTTAAGGACACTGACTGCTATTCAATCTATATCAGTGAAAAAGTTTTTGTTTTAAATGCAAGCTTTTATTATGACACCAGTGAGTGGTGGCACTGACAATCGTGATCCACTGTTAGCGCAACACACCCGCTTTAAGGACACTGACTGCTATTCAATCTATAACAGTGAAAAAAGTTTTTTGTTTTAAATGCAAGCTATTATGACACCAGTGAGTGGTGACACTGGGCACCGTATCCACTGTTAGCCTGAAACACTCGCTTTAAGGACACTGACTGCTATTCAATCTATAACAGTGAAAAAAGTTTTTTTTGTTTTAAATGCAAGCTATTATGAAACCAGTGAGTGGTGGCACTGGGCACCGTATCCACTGTTAGCGTAACACACCCGCTTTAAGGACACTGACTGCTATTCAATCTATAACAGTGAAAAAAGTTTTTTGTTTTTAAATCCAAGCTATTGTGTCACCAGATCTAAGTGGTGGCACTGGTCACCGTATCCACTGTTAGCGTAACACACCCGCTTAAGGACACTGACTGCTATTCAATCTATAACAGTGAAAAAAGTTTTTTGTTTTTAAATGTAAGCTATTGTGACACCAGTGAGTGGTGTCACTGGGCACCATATCCACTGTGAGCGTAACACACCCGCTTTAAGGACACTGACTGCTATTCAATCTATAACAGTGAAAAAAGTTTTTTGTTTTTAAATGCAAGCTATTATGACACCAGTGAGTGGTGGTACTGGACACCGTATCCACTGTTAGTGTAACACACCCGCTTTAAGGACACTGACTGCTATTCAATCTATAACAGTGAAAAAAGTTTTTTGTTTTTAAATGCAAGCTATTGTGACACCAGTGAGTGGTGGCACTGGACACCGTGATCCACTGTTAGTGTAACACACCCGCTTTTAAGGACACCTCGACCGCTATTCAATCTATAACAGTGAAAAAGTTTTTGTTTTAAATGCAAGCTATTGTGACACCAGTGAGTGGTGGCATAAGACCGTGATCCACTGTTATGCGTAACACACCCGCTTTGTATGACACTGATTGCTATTCAATCTATAACAGTGAAAAAAGTTTTTTGTTTTTAAATGCAAGCTATTGTGACACCAGTGAGTGGTGGCACTGGGCACCGCATCCACTGTTAGCGTAACACACCCGCTTTAAGGACACTGACTGCTATTCAATCTATAACAGTGAAAAAAGTTTTTTTTTTTTAATATGCAAGCTATTGTGACCCAGTGAGTGGTGGCACTGGGCACAGTATCCACTGTTAGCGTAACACACCCGCTTTAAGGACACTGACTGCTATTCAATCTATAACAGTGAAAAAAATTTTAGTTTTTAAATCCAAGTTATTATGACACCAGTGAGTGGTGGCACTGGGCACCGTATCCACTGTTAGCTTAACACACCCGCTTTAAGGACACTGACTGCTATTCAATCTATAACAGTGAAAAAGTTTTTTGTTTTTAAATCCAAGCTATTATATACCAGTGAGTGGTGGCACTGGACCGTGATTCACTGTTAGCGAACACACCGCTTTAAGGACACTGACTGCTATTCAATCTATAACAGTGAAAATGTTTTTTTTTAAATGCAAAGCTATTGTGACACCAGTGAGTGGTGGCACTGGGCAATCAGATTCCACTGTTAGCGTAACACACCCGCTTTTAAGGACACTGACTGCTATTCAATCTATAACAGTGAAAAAAGTTTTTTTTTTTTTAATGCAAGCTATTGTGACACCAGTGAGTGGTGGCACTGGGCACCGTATCCACTGTTAGCGTAACACACCCGCTTTAAGGACACTGACTGCTATTCAATCTATAACAGTGAAAAAAGTTTTTAGTTTTTAAATGCAAGCTATTGTGACACCAGATATGAGTGGTGGCACTGACTGGGCAAATGGGCACCGTATCCACTGTGAGCCTGACACACCCGCTTTAAGGACACTGACTGCCATTCAATCTATAACAGTGAAAAAAGTTTTTTTGTTTTTAAATGCAAGCTATTGTGACACCAGTGGTGGCACTGGGCACAGTATCCACTGTGAGCCTGACACACCCGCTTTAAGGACACTGACTGCTATTCAATCTATAACAGTGAAAAAAGTTTTTTTTTTTAAATGCAAGCCATTGTGACACCAGTGAGTGGTGGCACTGGGCACCGTATCCACTGTTAGCGTAACACACCCGCTTTAAGGACACTGACTGCTATTCAATCTATAACAGTGAAAAAAGTGTTGTTTTTTTTTAAATCCAAGCTATTGTGACAGCAGATATAAGTGGTGGCACTGGTCACCGTATCCACTGTTAGCGTAACACACCCGCTTTAAGGACACTGACTGCTATTCAATCTATAACAGTTGTAGCGGATGGCACCAGGCGACCCTACAAATATACTGTATATACCTGAATTCGTGTATCTGCTGTGTTTTCTATGTATTAAAAAGAATTGTATTCCTCTGATTGTTCGGTAGTTTCATTCCCTTAGTTTATTCGAATGAAACTACCGAACAACCAGACCTCCCTGTGTGAAGTGTGTCCTCAATTACCCGTTGCAACATTGTTGCGAACGGGTAATTGAATAGTAAGTAGCCGTCCTTTGTTCTCGGGGGTGGCCGCCATTCGACAAACGAACACGTGGCGGCGGCCATTTTAAAACTCCCGAACAGCGGTGTTTTGCCGTCGGAACTAAAATCCGACACTCGAGTAGGCGAACACCGCTGAGACCTCCACAGCCCTGGTCCGTTCGGTTCCAAACTACCGAACGGCCCCTCGTTCGGTAGATAGAAAATACCGAACGAGGGGATTCAGGCGAACCCTCCCTAGCCTCTATAGCTAGAGGTTTTTGTGTATTTTATTCCCTTATGCCAGGACCGACCGCAGGGCCCATTCACATGGAACCGGATTCGGCTATCTCCGTTCGTGCGGTCGGTCATTTTAGTCCCTCCATACTTTTCCCGAACCCCTGGTCTGATCTGGGTGATTTTTGGATATGTTGGTCACCCAGATCAGGGCTACCAGGGGATGTAGGATTTAAAGAGGTACCCCTACGTTTAGGGGTACATCCAGAAACGGGGGGAATTGGTGTGCTGGATAAGGGGATTATGATGCTGGCTGAGGGGAGGAGATGTGTGGGAGGTTACCAGGACAGGATTGGCTACTGTAATAATTACTGTAAATCCCTCTCTTGCATGGGAGCATGCTTTATAAGGAGACTGTGATTAAAGGCTTTCAGTTATGCTCCTGAAACTGTGTGTCGTCCAGTTATTGGGATTGCTGTTGGGATATTGCTGTATTTTACTTGCTGGAAGCCTTGCCTGTGGATTTACTATTTACTTGTTCCTGAGTCCCACTTGGATTATAAGCGGAGATAACCTGGGTATTATTGCATCTCCGCTACAACAGTGAAAAAAGTTTTTTTTTTTAAATGCAAGCTATTGTGACACCTGTGAGTGGTGGCACTGGGCACCGTATCCAGTGTTAGCGTAACACACCCGCTTTAAGGACACTGACTGCTATTCAATCTATAACGGTGAAAAAAGTTTTTTGTTTTTAAATGCAAGCTATTATGACACCAGTGAGTGGTGGCACTGGGCACCGTATCCACTGTTAGCGTAACACACCCACTTTAAGGACACTGACTGCTATTCAATCTATAACAGTGAAAAAAGTTTTTTGTTTTTAAATGCAAGCTATTGTGACACCAGTGAGTGGTGGCACTGAGCACCGTATCCACTGTTAGCGTAACACACCCGCTTTAAGGACACTGACTGCTATTCAATCTATAACAGTGAAAAAAAGTTTTTGTTTTTAAATGCAAGCTATTGTGACACCAGTGAGTGGTGGCACTGGGCACAGTATCCACTGTTAGCGTAACACACCCGCTTTAAGGACACTGACTGCTATTCAATCTATAACAGTGAAAAAAGTTTTTAGTTTTTAAATGCAAGCTATTGTGACACCAGATATAAGTGGTGGCACAGACTGGGGAAATGGGCACAGTATCCACTGTGAGCCTGTTGTGGATCAGAAATGTTGATCTTTGTTATATTCAGAGGAAGCCCAAATTGTTGTTACAAGTGCACTTGGAGAAGCGAGAATTAGACACCAGACACCTGTTGGTATTCAAAATAAGCCTCCGACGTTTTATTCATCAGCTGGGTTTTATACATTAAAAAGTAAGTGCTTACGTGCAAATACTCTTAGAACAGTAATAGGAAGAGAATACAGATAAGACATAGGGATGAGCATCATGTACCCATAACAAATAAGTTTCAAGGTATGAGAGAACAAAATGATTAGAGCAGAGACATCTTAGGTGGGGGCTCTCTGCTCCCGGAACTTAGACATATATGGTCTTAAGTGTTGTTTAAGCATCAAGCATTTCCTGAGTCCAAGTTAGCCAATTTTAATATAGGATATCATTATATGACACCTATAAGCTTGAGCCTTGGAATCAAGATAAATTCTATCACAATCCCCTCTTTTGATCCAAGGGTCACCCAAATGTCCAAGGTATATCCAGGCCTGCTAGCCAAAGCCTGTGGGACTTTCATTTATTGCTTCACCACGGTTCCCTTGGACTGAGAGACCACCAGAATCAGCAGAGGAGAGTTCCTTCATTTGTTAGGCGAGGTAACATCATAAAACCTTTTCAAAGTTGGATCTGAAATGTAAGTTAAGGTACGACCAATAGTAGGTTTGCTTTTACATAGAGAGGTTAGTTGACATGAAAAAAATCTAAAGGTTAGAAAAATAGCCATAATTACAAATATAGCTAACAGCAAAAAGTACAAAATCTTCTTAATTAGTAAAGTCAACCATGTTCCTAGCCCAAATGTCCAATCCCAATCCCCAAAGAAGCCAGTATCCTGTTTGATCTCCTGTACTAAGTCATGTAAATCTTTTATATGTTTATGGATCATAGTGCCATGGTCAGATAGGTTAAAACAGCACATACCTTCTATAGCTTCACAGCCTAAGTCATGTTTCATTAGTAAGTAGTCAATGGCTGCTCTATTCTCAAGGATTGCCTTCTTATTTGCCTGGCTGTCCATAAGTAGCTCTTCTAGGGCCTGTGAAGTGGCATTTAAACCTTTTGCAAGGGAACAAGCTACAGCATTTACTACTCGGGTATTATACAATGCTAAACCTGGGACTCCTACCAAGGTGTATGCTAGGGCAGAGTATTCGGCTTTAGATAAGAGAGTGATTTCTGGGTTACAATCTGCATTAAGGGTGTTTTTAACATCTCTCCTGTCTCTCAGCAGTTTGTGTAGCTGGGTGGTTTTAGTGATCAGGTCAGATTTGGAAAACATGGTCATGGTTAGGCGAGAGATTGCACAGGGACCTCCTGTAATGTTACCTGGGACATAAGCATAAGTAATATTTCCACAGGAGAAAGTCCATCCTTTAGGAAGATAGACATTGTAGTGGTAACTCATAACTTGGTGAGTTTTGGTACAATTCATAGTGGTGCTTAGGGCTCTACAATTTGTGGTATTTTTCCACCATGTGGGGCAAAACAGGGATTCAGTATTAGGGTCTCTTGAACAATTACATGAAAAAGACCAACATAGTTCAGCGTCTGTCACATTAATTGTCTTCAGGGCTAGAGGAGGCTTGCCTACGAGTGGTTTGAAGGCATAAGAATATAGTTGTAGAGATTTATGGGGTCTTTGGGTATGTAGGTACTTTCTTAACAGTGAGATGGGGGTAGGGACAGCTATAAGACAAGATTTTATGGCGTTTTCAGTACTGAGGAGAGGGTTGAGGCAAAAGGAAGTTAAATTAAAAGCCTTTGCTATCTGCAACCATATATTTTCCTGCCATGCATTATTATTTTCTGGTCTCAAGTCAGAGTAGCATATCTGAAGTATATCACAGTATAAAATGGTAAAGGATAAGAACAGCTTCATGTTGGTGGGTCAGTCGGAGTGACTTGTTTACAGTGACTGGCGTGTATCCACGTGGCTTTTCCTTCTAGTTTCACTGAGGTAGCCGTAGTCAAGAGCACTTGGAATGGACCGTCAAAGCGTGGTTCAAGTCCTTTCCTCACATGCCTCTTTATCACCACCCAATCACCAGGTTGCAGTTTGTGAGTTGCAGAATCAGAGTCTGGATCTGGAATAGAATCAAAGACTTGTTTATGCACCCTGCCTAATCTTTGGTGTAGGGCCTGAACATAGGCAGTCATACTACCATGCTGCATCTGTAGTGTTTGGGGAAAATAGAGGCCTGTCTTTGGGGCACATCCAAACAGGATCTCAAAAGGGGATAAGCCATGTCTGGAATTGGGGGTGAATCTCATAGAAAAGAGTGCTAGGGGAAGGCATTCAGTCCAGGGCTTTCCTGTGTCTTGCATGGCGTTTGCAATCTTGTTCTTTAAGGTGCCATTTGCCCTTTCTACTTTCCCACTACTCTGGGGGTGATAGGGGGTGTGGAAGGCCTGACTGATCCCTAGGGCTTTCATAATTTCTTGCATTATTTCCCCAGTGAAATGGCTACCTCTGTCACTTTCAATCACTTCAGGTACTCCATATCTACATACCAGTTCCTTCAGAAGCTTACTTGCTGTGACTTTCGTTGTGGCTTTCGACACTGGGTAGGCCTCAGGCCAACCTGAAAAGAGATCAATGCACACCAACACATATTCATACACTCCTACCTTAGGTAGTTGAATATAGTCTATCTGCAGTCTTTGAAACGGGTAAAGTGGCCTTGGTGTGTGCTTACTTGGTGTTTTCACAGCTTGTCCTGGATTGTTTCTAGCACAAATCATGCAAGCTTGGGTGTGTTTAGCTGCTACAACAGTAAATCCGGGTGCTACCCAATGGGTGTTTACTATGCTGTTCATGTGCATCTTGGATAGATGTGTAGGTCCATGGGCAATCTGGGCCATCATGGGGTACAACACTCGTGGTAAACACAGTCTTTTACCTTTCCTCCACATTCTGTCATCATCAGGTTCTGCATCTTGTTTCCTCCAGAGGTCATGTTCTTCCTTGCTTGCCTGTCTTTGTAAGCTCAACAGTATATTGTAGTCAACGGCGTCATCTGTAAGAACAACTTGTAGAAAGGTATTACCTGTAGAGGGATGAACTTTGATTGCTGCTTGCTTGGCAGCTTCGTCTGCTTTGTGGTTTCCTCTTGAGATTTCATCTGTGATCTTCACGTGAGCTGCCACCTTGATGATGCCTACTTGAGTGGGTAGCAGGATAGCGTCCATAAGTGCACTCACGGCTTCAGAATTCTTGATTGGAGTTCCTGCTGAGGTGAGAAAATCACGAGCCCGCCATATAGGGCCAAAATCATGGGCTATACCAAAAGCATAGCGAGAGTCTGTATAAATATTAGCAGTCTTACCAGAAGCCATTTTACACGCTTCAGCGAGTGCCTTCAGCTCTGCCTCCTGTGCAGAGCAGTGAGGAGCGAGTGGTTCAGCTTTTATTACCTCATGTGCAGAGACTACAGCATATCCAGTGTGGAAATTACCCTTCTCATCAGCATATCTGGAACCATCTACAAAAAACTCAAAATCTGCATTAGATAATGGAGAATCAAATACATGCAAAAAACCTGCTGTCTCTTGTGCCATTAGTGCTGCACAATCATGGGGTACCTGGGCATCAGCTAACTCATCTGGTGAAAGTGAATTTACAAAAAGATCAGAAGTACAACCATTCACACTAACCCCACTCCCCTCTATTAAATCCAGGGGAAGCAATGTAGATGGATTTAACACCATACACCTTTTAAGAGTAACATTAGGTGGCATAAGCAAGGCACATTGCATTCTGAGATGCCTTGCAGTATGTATGTGTTTTGGTTGAACTTGTGAGAGTATGCTGTTGATATCATGCGGTGTGTATATGGTCACAGGATTATCTAAAACAATATCAGTGGCTTTGTCCAGGAGGGCAGTAACAGCCGCCACTGCCCTAACACATGAGGTGGCACCCCTGGCAACAGGGTCCAATCTGGTGGAGTAGTATGCTATTGGTCTTTGTTTACCACCATGATCCTGTGTAAGGACAGATGTAGCATAACCTGATTGCTCAGTACAGAACAGGTAAAAAAAAATAAAAAAAAAAATTACCAGTATCTTAAGAGTATAGAAGGCATTTTCTGCCGCATGGGTTAATTTAAATGGTTTGTTTTCGTTGGCAAGACAATCATACAGTGGTTGCATGTAGATAGCTACGGAACGCAGCCAAGGGCGGCAGTAAGAAATCAAACCGAGGAAAGTACGAACCTGGGCTAAACTGCGGGGGGGTCTAATATTTTGAACTGCAGTTTTTCTACTTTCCGTGAGATGTTTTATGCCCTGGGAAATGCAATGTCCTAGGAAAATAACTTTCTCTACACATGCTTGCAGTTTCGTTTTTGTTGCTTTACAGCCTGCTTTTTCTAGGAATTTTAGTAAGGAAAGAGTGTTTACAATACAAGATTCCATACTATCGCAACATAGGAGTAGGTCATCGATATACTGCAATAAAATTACGTTATTTGGCCTTTGCCATTCTTCAAGAATCTGGGCCATAGCCATGCTGTACATAGTGGGTGAGTTTTGTGCACCCTGTGGCAATACTGTCCAAGTGTACTGCTTGTGTTTATGTGTAAAGGCAAATAAAAACTGACTGTCGGGAGCCAGGGGGACACTGAAAAATGCATTTGCCAAGTCAATAACAGTAAATACCTTAGAGGAAGGTGGTATTTGTGCCAACAAGGTGTGTGGGTTGGGAACATTAGGGGCAATGAGTTCAGTTACAGCATTAATTGCCCTCAAATCATGTACCATAAGGTAGACCACAGGTTTCCCTTTCTCTTGCTTTTTCTTAATTGGGTACAATGGTGTGTTACAATGGGAGGTGGTCTGGACAACTACCCCTGCCTTCAGAAACTCTTGCACAGATTGCAAAATAGCATCTTCCTGTGCTGGGCTTAGGGGGTATTGTTTTTGATAGGGAGGTTTGGCTCCGGGCAGGAGATTCACTTTGACTGGGGGCACAGAGAGTCTGCCTGTATCTGTCTTCCCTGTAGCCCATAAGGAATCAGGGACTGAGGACAAGTCAATGGTAGGTTCTGGCACATGGCTGGGCATAGTGAGAGTTGCCAGAACATTTGAAAGAGATATCATTTGTTTGTCCTCTAAAGGCACAGACAATGTTACTTTTCCAGTGGGGCTATACTGGATATTTGCACTAAGAGCAGACAGTATATCACTGCCTAGTAGATTAGCAGGGGCATGAGGGCTGACAAGTAGCCTTGTTACAAGGGCAGTAGAGTCATGTAGCTTCAATTTCAACTTGTGGGTCAGGGGAATGTCATTTTTAATACCATCTACCCCTACACATGATAATACATCATTAGATTTCTCATACGGGAATACATATTTTTCCTGTAACATTGATTTAGCAGTGCCAGTGTCCAACAGGAAAGGGACTATTCGGTCCCCAGGCAGTGTAACATTGATAATGGGTGAGGGTCCTGCAGAGTCAGGGATATTGATGATATGTAGGGACACTGGTTTGCCAATTTCCTATTGGGGGGGGGGAGGTGGTGGTGGTGGTGGTTGGCTGTCATGGGAGTTATCATTAGAATCTTGGGGTTTTCTATTTTTAGGAGGACACCTGCAGTTTCGTTTAATGTGTCCTTTCCTGCCACAATTCCAGCAGTCTACCTGCCTTCTGTCCCCATCAGCTCTAGGGACAGTTACAGCCATTAGAGGTGTGCTCCTCTTTCTAGTATTTAGATTAGCTTCCACTCCCCTAGCCACCTTCACCAGATCACCATAGGTTAAACTTCTCCACTCAGGTCTAGCATTTTGGAGACCAGTCCTTATGGGAAGTGGATACCATCCATGAAGCAGTTAATAAGCAGTCTGGTGGAAGTGGTTACAACATCAGTGTAACCCAATGCCTCCCAAGCCATCTGTAGTCTGGTGAAGAATGTTTCTACACATTCATCTTTCCCTTGTAGTATGTCTCCTAATTTATGGGCTAGTTCTTCTGTCTTTACCTAAGCCCATTCTCTCATTGCAGTGACATAGCATGCTCCAGATGCAGACTTGGTTCTAAACCATTCATCTGTTTGCATGTTGCTTTTTCTGAGGTTATCTTCATGGGCATCTGTATATTTAGCAATTATTCTAGCCAAAATGGGACCAGCTTTTAGTGCCACAATCTGTTTTAAATCCATCCAAGTACACTGGTATGTAGCTTGAATTGTGGATAGAGACTGGACTAGAGCTAAGGGGGCCTTTTCAACATCTGGCAGCTGCTGTATTATTGCCAGTTGTTCACTGGGTGTCCAGGGCTTATATTCTTCCCAGTATTGGATACCTGAGCTCGGCTGTCTGTTCTCATGGTATACACTCTCAACTTTGGGTATCATGGGAGTAGAAAATTGTGGAGCTAATGGCCCCACTGGGGTATCTGTGGGGGCAACTAGGGGTTCCTTTAAGTCTGGACTACCTTCCTGCTCTAATGAACCCATAGGTCTTACTGGGACACCATATGAAGTTCCACTGCGTAATATTACTGGAAAGAGAGGTTTTGATCTCTGTAAAAGGGAAATCGCCTTGTCTTTTGGGACCAAAGGAGTCCCTGCAGTATCCTGGTAAAAGGGTGGGTTTGCAAGATTTTTCCCAGGATCTTGCCTACTCTGGGACCCTAGAGGTCCAAAACATTGATAATATGGTACACCTTTCCTGGTGGTTTCTCTACAACCACATTTAGTTAATTCAACAGCAGTATCATGCCATTTTTGTGCGACTTCTACTAAGTCATTATCTTCTAACCAACCTCTGTAATTTGCCATAAATTCACTCCATATATGTGGGTCTAGAGTGCCTTCTGAGGGCATGCCAGCTTTCTTAAGTAACCTCTTAACATTCTTAATTGCTCC
Source organism: Pelobates cultripes (assembly GCA_933207985.1). Classification (NCBI taxonomy): domain Eukaryota; kingdom Metazoa; phylum Chordata; class Amphibia; order Anura; family Pelobatidae; genus Pelobates; species Pelobates cultripes. Next base: position 12,799,250 of record OW240925.1, read on the forward strand.
TTGTCCTTTGTGATGCTTGACAATAGTCAAAGCCGTAAATCCCCCTTGGGTACTTTCAGAGCTACCCATCTTAAAACTTGTAAGGGTTAATTACTTCCTTACACAAGACAAACTGTACAAAAACAGTGTATTTAAACACTTAGGACCGCTGCAGTGGAATTTTCACAGTTTTTGTCTTCTAAACACAGATCAGGAGATCTGCCCTTGGAGGATTCTAACTCAAATTATAAAACAAATGACAAGGCAAACAATAAAAATAACTTACAACCCACAGTTATATTCCACTATCTCAAGATTCCTTTCACAAGACATAACACAACCTCCAACTGAATATAACCATAATACCACAGAAAACAAGTTCTTTAGATCAGACGTTTTTAAGTCGTTCTTTACCCAGACAGACTAGTAGGACGTGGATCTGAGAGCGAAATTGATAAAGGTAGAAAAAAGTTTTTCTTACCTTCCTGTACAGCTGATTTCACTGTCAGAGGGACGTCCACCTGTACGCTAGTGTCCGAGTCTCTCGACCGTCAGATCCCGGGGTCACGGCACCAAATTGTTGTGGATCAGAAATGTTGATCTTTGTTATATTCAGAGGAAGCCCAAATTGTTGTTACAAGTGCACTTGGAGAAGCGAGAATTAGACACCAGACACCTGTTGGTATTCAAAATAAGCCTCCGACGTTTTATTCATCAGCTGGGTTTTATACATTAAAAAGTAAGTGCTTACGTGCAAATACTCTTAGAACAGTAATAGGAAGAGAATACAGATAAGACATAGGGATGAGCGTCATGTACCCATAACAAATAAGTTTCAAGGTATGAGAGAACAAAATGATTAGAGCAGAGACATCTTAGGTGGGGGCTCTCTGCTCCCGGAACTTAGACATATATGGTCTTAAGTGTTGTTTAAGCATCAAGCATTTCCTGAGTCCAAGTTAGCCAATTTTAATATAGGATATCATTATATGACACCTATAAGCTTGAGCCTTGGAATCAAGATAAATTCTATCACAAGCCTGACACAGAAGCTGGCAGCAGTGGCAGACAACTGACTGCTATTCAATCTATAACAGTGAAAAAAGTTTTTTTTTTTTTAAATGCAAGCTATTGTGACACCAGATATAAGTGGTGGCACTGACTGGGGAAATGGGCACAGTATCCACTGTGAGCCTGACACAGAAGCTGGCAGCAGCGGCAGACAACTAACTGCAATTACATTACACAGAAAAAAAAAAAAAAAGCAGACTGATGTTCTAGCCCTAAAAAGTGCTTTTTGGGGTGCTGTCCTTACAGCAGAGATCAGATGAGTCCTTCAGGACTGTAGTGGACACTGTATACCCTAACCTAGCTATGCATTTCCCTATCTAATCAACAGCAGCTACACTTTCCCTCCTCTCACTAAGCATGCAGCTTGAGAATGAATGTAAAATGGATGCCTTCCAGTAGGTGGGAGGGTCTGCTAGGGAGGGTGTGCTGCTAATTGGCTGGAATGTGTCTGCTGACTGTGAGGTACAGGGTCAAAGTTTACTCAATGATGACGAATAGGGGGCGGATCGAACCGCGATGTCCGCCCCGCGGGACGCGAAAACGCTATGTGCCAGGAACTGTTCGCCGGCGAACCGTTCGGTACATCACTATTTAAGACTATGTCCTCTTGTTGTGGTAGTTTTTCTTCTTTTAAATATAGTCTCCTCCTTTACTGTGTTGATTCCCTTTATGTATTTAAATGTTTCTATCATATCCCCCCTGTCTCGTCTTTCCTCCAAGCTGTACATGTTAAGATCCTTTAACCTTTCCTGGTAAGTTTTATCCTGCAATCCATGAACCAGTTTAGTAGCCCTTCTTTGAACTCTCTCTAAGGTATCAATATCCTTCTGAAGATATGGTCTCCAGTACTGTGTACAGTACTCCAAATGAGGTCTCACCAGTGTTCTGTACAATGGCATGAGCACTTCCCTCTTTCTACTGCTAATACCTCTCCCTATACAACCAAACATTCTGCTAGCATTTCCTGCTGCTCTATTACATTGTCTGCCTACCTTTAAGTCATCAGAAATAATCACCCCTAAATCCCTTTCCTCATATGTTGAGGTTAGGACTCTATCAAATATTCTGTACTCTGCCCTTGGGTTTTTACGTCCAAGATGCATTATCTTGCACTTATCCACATTAAATGTCAGTTGCCACAACTCTGACCATTTTTCTAGTTTACCTAAATAATTTGCCATTTGGCTTATCCCTCCTGGAACATCAACCCTGTTACATATCTTAGTATCATCCGCAAAAAGACACACCTTATCATCAAGACCTTCTGCAACATCACTAATAAATATATTAAAGAGAATGGGTCCAAGTACAGATCCCTGAGGTACCCCACTGGTGACAAGCCCAAGCTTTGAATATACTCCATTGACTACAACCCTCTGTTGCCTGTCACTCAGCCACTGCCTTACCCATTCAACAATATTGGAATCCAAACTCAAAGATTGCAGTTTATTAATAAGCCTTCTATGTGCAACAGTGTCAAAAGCAAAAACACTATTTTTTAAACACACACATACACCATGACAGACACACACACCATGACAGACACACACACTCTCCGACTTGGAGAGACCCTCTCACTGGGAACAGCAAGACTAGCAACATGCGTCAGTATTACAGGTGGTAGTTCTCCAAACGGATGTCACGGCAAAGCCCGAGCCCTGCAGACAGCAAGGCGTGGCTGCCCCTTTAGAGACCAGGCTGGGTTTGAACTCACAGCTCCAGCATCCCAGTCAGGTTCTCTGCTGTGCTGTCAATAAAGGTGCTAATTACATTAAATTTCCATTTGTAACATTGTAATAAAACATTTGATGCAGTATAAACAGTGATACATGAGGAAAACATGTGTAATTTCTATAATACAAAAAAAGAAAGAAGTATATATATATTTGTTGTACATTTAAACCTTGATCAGAAATACTGCAATCATGATTAAAAATAAAAATAAATTAATAGAAATTGTTTCTTGTGAATGACATTTCAAAACTGGTATAATATATGTTAGCATATACTAGGATAAATGATGGGGGAAGGTTGGTGTATATTGTTTTGTCACATTTGTGCATTAACATATAATTCTAAAATAACAGTTGTTATGAGAACGCATATTAATAAAAAGGTAAAATAGAATAAAAGTTTAAATTTATATTTACACATACAGAGAGACTCGGAACCTAACGAAAAACAGATCGAAGTTCATTTAGCATAATTGTAAATCAGACATTACATATCGTCTACACTTGTATACCCTCTATAATTGTGAATGAGTTGGGTCTTATTGGGTATCCGTGCTGCAATGTCTATGTAGATTCTGGTATATAGATTCTGAAATAAAGATTCTGAAACATAAACAAATATATATATTAGGTGGTGTAACACGTTGAATCACGAAGTGGAAGGTTATCACGGTCGTATGTGAAGAAAGTGTAAAATGCATAGTAATAATACCAAAGATGAAAAAATAAAACAAATGAATGAAAAAATGAATCCAAGAAACATATGAGGAGATATATATGTAATAGTAGTGCCATGGAAAATCATAAGTGTTCATTGTCTCAGAGAATAACTGAGATGGTAGTGCAGTATTCTGAGAGAGAGGAAATAATACGTGGTCGTGTAAGGTGTGAATAGGGAGTGTGGGATAGAATTAGTATGATGGGGGTGATTAGCGATAATGTAAGTAAAGGGGGGTATGGACATCGGTATGGACTCTGATAAAAACACCTCTTTAGGCAGAGAATTTCCCTTCCTTATTGTTCTTAGTGTAAAAAAAAACCCTTTCCTTTACATTAGAATAAATTTCCTTTCTTCCAGTCTAAACGCATGACGTTGTGTCCTATGTAAAATCCTGTTTGTGAATATATTTCCGGAAAATGGTTTGCAATGGCCCCGGATATATTTGTACAATGTTATCATATCCCCACCATTTAGGTTATAAATAAAAACAATTTTTAAGCCAATGTTCTACTGAAGAAGATGAATTTTCATCTAGACCAATTTCTTTGAGTTTGAACACTAACCTGTTTTGCGGGTGCATGCACTGCTTTGTTTATATTGCTGTGTAACCATGCCAGTCTCTGCCATGTGTGAGATTGGCATGGAAATACTCTGGCAGAGTTACATAGTTACAGAGCTGAAAAGAGACTTTTGTCCATCAAGTTCAGCCATTTACGGTTTTCCTAGAAGAAGGCAAAAGCCCAGTCTGAAGCCCTTTCAGTTTTGCAACAAACTAGGATAAAATCTCCCTGGGTCAAGAAGCTATTACCCCACTAATTATTCACTTAGTCACAAAGTGAATTTCAAATTTAGGCCAAGCTGGAAACAGAATGAAGTAGGAGAATCTTTCAAGTTTGGCTATTTTGGCCTATATTTTGAAATTTGCTTTGAATTCCCAGCAATTCTTAGTCAATTACCCGGTGGGTGCGTAATGTCTGTCCTGGAAGGAACAACTACTGGGTTTATTTTAAACCACACTCTTGCTTTTTCCTGTTGTTGTTCGTTCTATATATTTATATATTGTACTTTATAACTTTTTTAACAGGAATTTTCCACTCAACCAGATTTCAAACACAGTATTTTTTTTCCTTTTTCCAGGAAATTAATGGCATTGCAGCAGTTCTTGCAGAGGAGCTGTTTAACCAAGGTAATGTGAGTCAGATTCTTGATGAGATGGCCGTTTGCTGATGACTAATGTAGAATGTACAAATGTATGTGTATAAATGGTGGTTTGTCACACTGCACTCGTTAATGAGGATCATGTGTTTTTTTTTTTAATTCATTTTTTTAAATGACTTATGTGGCAGGACTCTGAATCTCTACTTTTCCCGTGGAGCATATATAAGTTATTGCAGCCCACCCAAATTTTCAAAACGTGATGAAATGTGAAAACGGGAATGTTTTATTTGGTCAAAGCACACATTTATACACAGATCCCTGGAAGGTAGCCGTTAGCTAAAATCATACAAATCCCACCCAGGTGCCTCTCTGTCTGGGAGATAACTAGATCAAGAACCTCTAATTTAATTAAACTCCAGACACCTGGGCTCCTTAACATGACTTTCAATGCTGTCTTCAAGATCATTTATAAACATGTTAAATAGAAGGGGTCCCAGAACAGACCCCTGAGGGACACCACTTGCCACCTCTGTCCAGCTTGAAAATTTACCATTAATGACAACTCTTTGTACTCTGTTTTTAAGCCAATGTTCTACCCAAGAACAAGCATTTTCATCTACACCGATTTCCTTGAGTTTGAACACTAATCTATTGTGTGGAACTTTATCAAATGCCTTGGAAAATCCAAATAGATCACATCCACTGCAACACCCTGATCTATACTTCTGCTTACTTCTTCGTAGAACGCAATCAGTTTAGTTTGACATGACCTGTGCTTCATAAAACCGTGCTGATTTTTGCTGATAACCATGTTCTTCTCAACTCGCTAACGAGGTGTGAAAACTGGTGTGAAAACTGCAGACCGCAAGGGAACAAGTGGCGCGTGCTTCCCCTGGGTGGCCGCTGGTTCGTATCACCGAACGCCCATCAGGGGGAGCATTCGTTTCCCGAATTGGCTTTTGCTTCCTTTCTTCTGATTGGGCTGCGAAACCCCTCTCCTCCCCGAACACTGGTGCAATCGAGATTTGCACCCTTTCTTCAGATTGGGTGGCGAAACTCCTTCCACCCCTGAGCGCTGATTTGGCGCGATTTGGGTTCACGCCCCTTCAGTTGATTGGTTGTTGCTTGGTTTAGGTGCGAAGTTTGAATTCACCAGACTAAACCAAGCTCCATGGAACTAATTTCGGGGATGTACAGAGCCTCGAGCCCCAGACTTTGGATTCATATATCTCTGGCTCTGTACATCCGATCGCTCAGCTTTTTAGAGGAATCCCAGATTGGACCCGGGGCTATTTAGTGATATATGTTTCAACCCTGTACCCCCTTCCCTTCTTGGGGTGCTGAGCCCCAATGTTTACCCCCCTTGTATTTAATGTGTATCCATGTGTGCTGTTGGTATCTCCCAGAGCAGGAGATGGCTATCTGTAACCCAGCCCCCTCCTGCCTGGGGCTAAGGGGCTATTGTGTGGAATAGAGACCCCCTGCAGGGGTCTGTGCATAAAAGAAGCCTGTTTTCAATAAAGATTGGCAAAAGTTTAAACCTCCAAAACTGTGTGTCATCGTGTTCTTGGAGGAAAGAAAGATTTAACCCCTGTGTCTGCTGTTCCAGCTTGCAGGGGATGCAACGGGGAAAAGTCCTTGTAAGGACTAAGAGCTTCCAGGGCTGAGTGTTGTCTCTGCCTGGGAGTGCATTGAGCTAAGTCACCTAACCATGCAAGAGTTTCTAATTGGCTGAAGTAAGAGAACTAACGGGAGGTAACCGAACGGGTTACCGAGGCTCCCATTACAACTGTCATCAGTCACAACCTAGGCTTGGAAGCTATTAATCATTATATGTGCTTAGATCTTAATCTCCCCCACAATTTGAGGGAATTTATTTTGAATTTGCTTAAATTTATTTTGGAACACAATTTTTTATTCTTTAATGGCCAATTTTATCTACAGATCACAGGGACAACAAGGGGCACCAGGTTACCCCCCAGTTATGCCAACACCTACATATGAAGGTGGAAGAATTTATTTGTGTGGTCTTGCCATGACTGGAGGGCAAACCTGGTGCTCTAGCGATGTTATATAGATGACATTATTATTTGGTGTTGTCTTCTTTATTTTATGATGTTAACTATCTTAATTATGATGAGTATAATCTTAAATTTACTGCGGAGTGGAGTAGGAACTAAATCAACTTCCTTGATTTAACTTTATTAAATTAAGAGAACCAGATAAGGACTAAGTGTTTCTTTAAACCTACGGATGGGAATGGATATGTGTGGCTGGACACCGCCATTAAGTGCCATGCCCACTGAGTATTCAGATGTTTTGGTTTTGCATTTTGTGTTCCCAATGTGTATTCTTCTGATTTTCCCTTGTTGAACATGTGTTTCCCCTTGTATTTTCACACTTTACAATGCATTTTACTTTTCAGCCAGATTTAGAATGTGTGGTTAATGTAACAAATGCTGGTATCACAGCTACCCGTTTGTCTATTTCCTCCCAAACTGCCTGAGCATGAGTGATTATAGCTCACAGTTTGGATATTGAGGTAAAACAATTCTCCATACGAATAACAGCCTCCAAAGTAGCTTCTCCAAGTAAAGCAGACAGGTACCCAAACATCAGCCAAAACTAGATGAAGGGTGTAACAGGAATGATTGGTGCCACTATGGCTTTTATGCAAGTCCCAATGCAAGGGGCTCTCCCACGTGGACCCTGTGGGGGTCAGGGACACAAAGTGTACAGCCAATAACAATACAGTGACAAACTGTGACACTCCCATTACAAACATATAATTCCGTCCTCTCTGCCTGGAGATAATTGAGTCAGATACTGTAATAACTTAATTATCTCCAGGCAGAAAAAACACAATTAACCCAAAACTTGAAAAGTACCCTAAAACACATAACATCCCCATAAATGTTAGCCCTGATCTGGGTGACCAACATATCCAAAAATCACCCAGATCAGTTCAGGGGTTTTCAATTTTTATGGAAGTCTTGGTTGACTGGCCGCTCACGAGGCTCCTTCCCAAAAACAGTTCCATAAGTTTAGGCTGTGTGGCCGGTCTATTTCGACATGTCTTAAACACTAATAAGTGCACAAACTGCTCCCCCTGGCTCATAGTAGCGATTGTTCCCCTTGTTTGTGGGAACCAAACTACTGTATAGCGCTCTCCTAGCTGTTCGGGAAAAGGAAGCAGGTGTTCATACAGTTTGACCGGTGTTCAGGAAGTCGAGTGTCCTATTTTAGTTCCAGACACTCGACGACCAAGTGTAACATATTCTTCTTCACCTTGCGGATCCACGGCAAATTATACCCCCACGTCCGCTCACGTGATTGACAATGTCGGCGTGCACAAGACCCCAAATGCGCCTTGCAAATATCGATCTCAGCCAATCACAAAGGTAAAGCAGGTATTTAAACCAAAAATTACCTTTCCTCATTGCCCTGTTATGGTTTCCCTAGTGGTTCCTGATTCAAGTTTCTTCTGGTTTTTGACCTTGGCTTTGATTTTGATTTCCCTGTATTCTGGTATCCCTGACTTCTGGCTTTCCCTTATCGTTGTGTATCTTTCTGTATCCCCTGACCTCGGCAAGTATCCTGACTAGTCTTTGGTATGTTAAGTCCGGCCATCCTAAGGCCCGGTAATACGTTCAATTAGTCATCAGTGTGACACAATTCTATGTGCTGGACTCTGACATTACGACATGGTCATAGTGTCACGTCCTGCTCTGTTCTGTGGAGATGTCTGGCCTTGGCTTCTGGTATCCAGTACTCTTTTTACTATCCTTGCTTAGTTTTTCTTGGTTTTTGGCTTTCTATTCTATGTCTGGTTTTCTTTGTGCTGGGATTTCTGGGTTCATTCCTGTAATCCATCCCTGGGATTCCCAGTCTCCAGGTTTCATTTAAATGCTTGTTTTATGTTGCCACACCCGTTTGTTTTCCATCATTCACTCTGTTTCAGTGTCCTGCAGGCAGCTCCTCAAGGCTTCTGCCCTTTCTTGCAGGTAAGTGCTATATATGTCTTTTGGTTGTTTTAGCATACATTAGGCAGTGTAGGACCTGCCAGATATGGGGTACATTGGCGTTGTTGGCAGGCTTATGCAATGTATGATCATACAGTGTGACTAAATCCCCTGATTTTCATATGTAGTACTTAGTTATTTCTCCTCTTATTTTGCCTATGTTATCTTGTCTTGTTTTAGTTTGTATCCCCAGTCCATGTATAGTCCTGTCCAGTCATGCAAATGTTATGTTCATGTTTTCCTCATGTCTTGTGTATATGTTCTGGGTTTAGCTTACTATCTTTCTCTGGTTCTGTGTTCTATTAGTTCTGTCTTGTTTTCATGTTTGGTGCCTATCTCTAGTCTAGCCTTGTTTCTAGTACTGGATACAATCTTGCTGCAGAGCCTCCCTATTCAGCTCCTGGGAGGTCTGCTTAATTTCCATGCTCCTAGTTCCCGGTATCCGCTGAAGCTGATTCAGGGTCTTGGTATGTGGTTGCACAAACGCTGGTGCTCAACACCAGGGGGTGTGCGGTTACCCTGCACCAGACCCTGCTAATCCACCTCCACACTGTGACACCTACTCTGAACATCAGGCATACTGGGTCCCGGTCCTGCACCGCCGCCTGGATAGTGTCTGGGTCCCGGGCAGCGGACCGCCACCCTGACACATAGATCCTGTAGAATTGTGTCAGCACATAGCTGCTTGCGAGAGAAAGCTAGTGGAGAATGATCACCATATGGATCAGTTTTCCTAGGCTTTCAGTACGCTCCTTACTCGAACAGTGCTTCTGCAAAATGCGGCTTCTCCGACTGTGACACTTCCGCCTAATGTCCAGTAGTACATAAGGCACCTACTATCTCCCTATCTCCTCCCCTGCATTTCAATGTAATATTCAAGAATGCCGGGGATTCATGTAACGGTCCAGAATGCAATCCTTCCCGAATGCAGGATCAGCTACCGAACACTCCAATCAGCCGAACCAGAAGCATACGAATAATCCACACTCTAAACAGCCGAACAGAAAAAAAACATACGAATAATCCCCCCCAAGTACGAGACGAGGCTCTGAATTGAGGGTCGAGCAGAAATCTGTTTAATCTGGGCTACCTGCCCGGTGTGGCGAAATTAACATCGCCACTTGTGCCTGGAGAGGACTGCTTGCCAGCCTCTTGCCATGTGATTATGGTCCCTGGATGGTTTGGCCCTTTAAATACAAAATTTGGGCCTCACTGGTTTTTGTTGTGCTGCTGCTGGCCCTTTAACTCCCAGAGAAAGGATTTGTACTTTTAAATTGGCACTTCGGATGCAGTCGAAGTGCCGAAGTAGTGAAGTGGCCGCCATTCGAAAACCGAACACGTGGCGGCGGCCATTTTAATTTAGTCGAACACGGTCAGCGGTGCGTGCCACTGAATCTATGGAACTAAAATCGGCTTCGCATTTGCACAAACACTGCTGACCCTTACCTTCTCAGGAACTTCGATGCTTCGGCTGGAATCGAAGTGCGTTCGACAATTCAAACACACTGTTAGACTGGGCTATTTGCACGAATGGCCTCGTTTGTGCATTCAAATGGGACTTAGACATTTTGCTGTGTGAAATTGACAAAGGTGACTTATATATATCTCCCGAACGGCTGAACGGATTCAAATGATTTTTGGATATGTTTGTATTTGAAATGTGCTGATTAATAATATGTTATTATGTATTAATGTTTATTATATGTATTAATATTGGATGTACAGGTAGTGCAGAATTATTAGGCAAATGAGTATTTTGACCACATCATCCTCTTTATGCATGTTGTCTTACTCCAAGCTGTATAGGCTCGAAAGCCTACTACCAATTAAGCATATTAGGTGATGTGCATCTCTGTAATGAGAAGGGGTGTGGTCTAATGACATCAACACCCTATATCAGGTGTGCATAATTATTAGGCAACTTCCTTTCCTTTGGCAAAATGGGTCAAAAGAAGGACTTGACAGGCTCAGAAAAGTCAAAAATAGTGAGATATCTTGCAGAGGGATGCAGCACTCTTAAAATTGCAAAGCTTCTGAAGCGTGATCATCGAACAATCAAGCGTTTCATTCAAAATAGTCAACAGGGTCGCAAGAAGCGTGTGGAAAAACCAAGGCGCAAAATAACTGCCCATGAACTGAGAAAAGTCAAGCGTGCAGCTGCCACGATGCCACTTGCCACCAGTTTGGCCATATTTCAGAGCTGCAACATCACTGGAGTGCCCAAAAGCACAAGGTGTGCCATACTCAGAGACATGGCCAAGGTAAGAAAGGCTGAAAGACGAACACCACTGAACAAGACACACAAGCTGAAACGTCAAGACTGGGCCAAGAAATATCTCAAGACTGATTTTTCTAAGGTTTTATAGACTGATGAAATGAGAGTGAGTCTTGATGGGCCAGATGGATGGGCCCGTGGCTGGATTGGTAAAGGGCAGAGAGCTCCAGTCCGACTCAGACGCCAGCAAGGTGGAGGTGGAGTACTGGTTTGGGCTGGTATCATCAAAGATGAGCTTGTGGGGCCTTTTCGGGTTGAGGATGGAGTCAAGCTCAACTCCCAGTCCTACTGCCAGTTCCTGGAAGACACCTTCTTCAAGCAGTGGTACAGGAAGAAGTCTGCATCCTTCAAGAAAAACATGATTTTCATGCAGGACAATGCTCCATCACATGCGTCCAAGTACTCCACAGCGTGGCTGGCAAGAAAGGGTATAAAAGAAGAAAATCTAATGACATGGCCTCCTTGTTCACCTGATCTGAACCCCATTGAGAACCTGTGGTCCATCATCAAATGTGAGATTTACAAGGAGGGAAAACAGTACACCTCTCTGAACAGTGTCTGGGAGGCTGTGGTTGCTGCTGCACGCAATGTTGATGGTGAACAGATCAAAACACTGACAGAATCCATGGATGGCAGGCTTTTGAGTGTCCTTGCAAAGAAAGGTGGCTATATTGGTCACTGATTTGTTTTTGTTTTGTTTTTGAATGTCAGAAATGTATATTTGTGAATGTTGAGATGTTATATTGGTTTCACTGGTAATAATAAATAATTGAAATGGGTATATATTTGTTTTTTGTTAAGTTGCCTAATAATTATGCACAGTAATAGTCACCTGCACACACAGATATCCCCCTAACATAGCTAAAACTAAAAACAAACTAAAAACTACTTCCAAAAATATTCAGCTTTGATATTAATGAGTTTTTTGGGTTCATTGAGAACATGGTTGTTGTTCAATAATAAAATTAATCCTCAAAAATACAACTTGCCTAATAATTCTGCACTCCCTGTATAGTTTTAGAGTTATGAAAGTTGGGTAAAAAGTATGTTTTAAACTGTACGGCTAATTGTGTTACCTCTCAGGCTAAGGGGAGGAGATGTGTGGGATGTAACCAGTGTGTGATTGGGTAATTCATAATTGTCTGTGGGTGTCTCCCTTGCATGGGAGAATTGCATAAAAGCAGAGTGTGCGTCATTAAACCTCAGTTCTTCTTCACCCTCAATCTGAGTCCTGTCTCTTATTGGGGGAATCTGCTACAAGGGATTGCTATGCTCGTCATACTCTCTTGCTATAATCACTGAGCTGTTGTAAGAGCTGTTCTGTTCCTGTTATGCTCTTTGGGGAAAGAGAGGTTCAGCCACTGGAGCTGGATTCTGGCCTTGTGTAAGAAAATTAAATAGTTACACTTAGATAAGGTTTATAATCATTATTGCTGACTGAAAGGATATGAAACAGTTAAAACTCTTTTTGCTTTGTATGCTTTCAAATAATGTATGACATAATTATGCTAACTGTGGCAAGACTTAAACAATAACATTCTTCCTTCTAGAGGATGTGCGACATTGCTAATTATGCTGACTGTGGCAGACTTATACAATTTAAGATCTTCCTTCTAGAGGATGTGCGACATTGCTCAATCTCAGGATGTTCTTGCCCAAGTCCGATCTCAGGATATTCTTGCCCAGACTTCATTCAAATGCTTATCTTTCTATTGTCAGACTAGTATGTACTATTATTTACAAGGAAATTATAAATCTTACTGTTTGTACGACAAATCCCACGGCTTATGTAAGAAACTGTATAAAAGTCAGCTCTGAAATATACTCATTCGAGAAATCTTGTCAAAGCATCCTGTTGTCCATGTCTTTAATGCTGACAATGATTCTCCATCAACTTGATTTTGGTGACCGAGGGATCGAGAACCGAGGGATTGAGTCCATTACAGCATTAACCCTTTCAGCTTGGTGTCTAGAAGTGGGATGGATCAGCAAAACCATTGCGGTGAGTAGCCTTTTTGTGTCCCTTTTGACGCCGATTGTCTATGACCCCCCTTTGGTTCAGTAAGCCTGTATCCAGTAGATAGGAAAGGTGTAAGGACTTTAGTTATATTAAGACCATGAGAGGTCTCCGGTTTATATTGAGACTATAAGAGGTCTCTGGTTTATTAGACATTTGGTCTAAATATATAGGGTTTTGGTAACCCAGGTTAGTATCTAAGATAGATACAGGGTATCTCAGGTAGATACAGGTTTTGAGACCATAAGAGGTCTCCGGTTTATTAAGACTATAGGTGTTCTGAGGAGCACGGTTTATAGATCTATAAGTATAACACAAACTTCTCTTTCTCCCGGTCACCTTTGTTTGTCTTAAGTGTTCTTTGTGGGTTATTGTTTGTCTATATTGGGGACACACTTTGGTAAGTTAGTAGTGTCCCCACTCTGAATCAGCAGTATGGGAAATGTGAGTTCAGGTCCTGAGTGACCAATATGTGTATATGTATATGTGTGTGTATGTATATATGTATGTATGTATATATGTGTGTGTATATGTATATATGTATATATAAGATAGCAGTACTTTTAAACAAATGGAGGTTTTAAAAAATACATAGGGACAGTGGCGTACACATGACCCATGGGGCCCCGGTGCGAAAATTGATCCGTGGGCCCCCCCCCCACCCGCGTGCGGGCTGGGCCGCAACACATGGCGGTGGGCACCTGGTCGTAGGGGTTACAGGGCTGCGACCCCTGCGACCGCGGTATGTACGCCAGTGCATGCAGACACTTAAAGGACCACTCTAGGCACCCAGACCACTTCAGCTTAATGAAGTGGTCTGGGTGCCAGGTCCAGCTAGGGTTAACCCATTTTTTCATAAACATAGCAGTTTCAGAGAAACTGCTATGTTTATGAATGGGTTAAGCCTTCCCCTATTTCCTCTAGCGGCTGTCTCATTGACAGCCGCTAGAGGCGCTTGCGTGCTTCTCACTGTGATTTTCACAGTGAGAGCACGCCAGCGTCCATAGGAAAGCATTATGAATGCTTTCCTATGTGACCGGCTGAATGCGGCGCGCTCTTGCCGCGCGTGCGCATACAGCCAGGAGGAGAAGAGGAGGATGGAGGAGGAGAGCTCTCCGCCCAGCGCTGGAAAAAGGTAAGTTTTACCCCTTTTCCCCTTTCCAGAGCTGGGCGGAAGGGGGCCCCTGAGGGTGGGTGCACTCTCAGGGCACTATAGTGCCAGGAAAACGAGTATGTTTTCCTGGCACTATAGTGGTCCTTTAAAGGACCACTACAGACACCCAGATCACATCAGCTCAATGAAGTTGTCTGGGTGTCAGGTCCCTCTAGTTTTAACCCTGCAGCTGAAAACATAGCAGTTTCAGAGAAACTGCTATGTTTCACTGAGGGTTAATCCAGCCTCTAGTGGCTGTCTCACGGACAGCCGCTAGAGGAGCACACTGAGCGTCCATAGGAAAGCATTGAGTAATGCTTTCCTATGGGCGGTTTGAATGCGTGCGCGGTCGCATTCGGAGCTGAGAGGCTGAGGGATCCTCAGCGCCAAGGGAGTCCGGCGCTGGAGAAAGGTAAGTGCTGAAGACACACACCACACAGACTTACAGATGCATACACACTAGCTAACAGACACACACATTTACTGACAGAGACACAGTCAGCGACAGACATACATACACACTCACTTACAAAACATACACTCTCATTGACAAACACACACTCACTAACAGACATCAAACAGACTCCCTAACACACACACTCAGTAAGACACACACAGTAACACACTCACTGACACTCACACTAACACTCACTAGCAGACACACACACTAACACTGACACACACACTAACACTCACACACACTAACACACTAACACTAGACACACACACTAACACTCACACACTAACACTCACACTAACACTCACTAGCAGACACACACACTAGCACTCACACACACACTAACACTCACACACACACTAACACTCACTAGCAGACACACACTAACACTCACACACACTAACACTCACTAGCAGACACACACACTAACACTGACACACACTAACACTGACACACTAACATACACTAGCAGACACACACACTAACACTGACACACACACTAACACTCACACACTAGCACTCCACACTAACACTCACTAGCAGACACACACACTAACACTCACACACACTAACACTCACTAGCAGACACACACTCTAACACTCACACACACTAACACTGACACTAACACACTAGCAGACACACACACTAACACTCACTCTAACACACTAGCAGACACACACACTAACACTCACTCTAACACTCACACACACTAACACTCACTAGCAGACACACACACTAACACTGACACACACACTAACACTCACACACACTAACACTCACTAGCAGACACACACACTAACACTGACACACACACTAACACTCACACACTAACACTCACACACACTAACACTGACACACACACTAACACTCACACACTAACACTCACACTAACACTCACTAGCAGACACACACTCAAACACTGACACACTCACACTCACACTAACACTCACTAGCAGACACACACACTAACACTGACACACACACTAACACTCACACACTAACACTCACTAGCAGACACACACACTAACACTAACACACACACTAACACACACTCTAACACTCACACAAACACTAACATTAACACTAGTTTTTTTTTTTTATTTAATCCCCCCAGCCTCCTTACCTTTTTGGAGTGCTGGGGGGATTCCCTGGGGTCCAGTGGTGCTGCTGGGCTCCTGGGCAGGTGGCCGGTCGGGCAGACAGGCGGGCGCGCGAAGGAGCACTCCGTGCTTCCTCTTCAGCTCCCTCGCGCGCCGCGTAGGGATGCCGGCGCCGGAAGATGACGTCATCTTCCGGCGCCGGCATCAGTGCGGTGCGTGAGGGAGCTGAAGAGGAAGCACTGAGTGCTCCCTCGCGCGCCCGCCTGCCTGCCCGACCGGCCACCTGCCATCCGGGTGTCAGCAGGGCCAGCCTCGGGGGGCCCTGGGGTGGTCGGCTCCTGGGCCCCCCAGGGGAAGAGGCTGGCCCAATGGCGTACATACCGGGTCGCAGGGGCGGCCGGGCCCCCTGGTGGGCCGGGCCCGGTCGCAGCCGCGACCCCTGCGACCCTGGTATGTACGCCATTGCATAGGGATTAAGGAAAGAACGCGGGTAACTTGTTTTTCTTTTTTTTTTATATATATATATTGGGTCTGATGTGTACTGTAGTCATTGCTGCCTCCCAGTGATGGGAGTGAGCACAGGATTTATCTTTCTGCAAGATAGCAGTACTGTATATTAGAAAAGAACTGACTCACAGGTTGTACCTGATAGACCTACTTAAATCTCTTTGCTTTATTCTTTCTGTCGCATAGAAGTATAAGTTTATTACTCTGTTTTATTGTAAGTTATTTCACATGGGATCTATGTACCTGGTATGATTGTTACTTTAATACCATAAGCAAACTACACTTTCTATGAGAGTGGGATAGTGTAAATGTGTTGTATTGTTTGCATGATGAGCTCAGTATTTTTATAACTGAGACAAAAAGTCACTTCATTAGTATTTGAAAATTAATTCCCCATATGGGATTAATTGTATAGAAACACCAATCAGCACATCTTCCCTGCCCTGTGTGTTTGTTGCAAAGGATCCATACTGTAAATATGATTTATGTTTGAAAATAACAGAGCAACATTTACATTTTCAGTGGTCCAACAAATGCTTTATTTTGTGCTGTAAAATAACCTTTTTATTGCTACAGATGATCCAGTACAATAACTACTGCTTGTGTCTTCTAAGTCTCACATTATGTGTTATTTTAAATTGTGGTATATAGCCTGGATTAGAAATCATGGACAAAGGTTTTTACCTGTGTTACTAAGGGCTCTTGGAGACTGACCGGTCTAAAGGTTTGCCATGCCTTTAAACATGGTACAGTATAAATTTTTTTTAAGTCTCTGAGAGTTCTGAAAGATTCTGGTGAAACCATGTCTGTGTAGTCAGGTCCAGATGTTTGTTCAATTTCTATAAGATTTAAGTTGATGCAGCATCATCTCAGATTAGTTAATGGAAGTTTTATACAAATAGTTGAGTTGTAAGCGCGCTATATAAATGGATCCTTTCTTTATATACAATACTATAGTAGATTAAAGTAATGAGGTTAATTAAGAAAATGTATATATAAGAATCCCTAAAATAAATCTAATATTGGTATACCTTACAAAAATATGTTCTGATTACAGCTGTTAACTGTTTATTCTGTGTAAATGGTGACTGTGATAATGTGTGAAGTGTGCAGCTTAACTTGAAAGTGGTTTAATTTATATGTTGCTGTATTGTTTTAAATTATAATTTGAATCAGTTTTTCTCAGTCTAGTGATACTGATAAGAATGCCAGCCAAATAACCTAGCAAATTACTGTTTTATTAGCTGTTGAATACTAGCGTTTTGGCCAAGAGTAGTTGGAGTTGTTCTATCAGCTCAGAGAGGCTCTGTGTTGTGGTCTGATATAGCTATATGGGAATGGAGATTTGGAGGAGTTAGTTTAAGATTGCTTTTATATTGTGTCTACCCGTGTTTCCTAGGAGGGAGACAGAGTGTGTAGTTGCGTGCCCATAAATGTGATTTCTGTATTGTCATATCTGCTGGGTACCCATTATGTGTTTCTACAAAGATACTGTTTTGTGAGACATTGGATGCTGAGTATGAGTTATATGGTTTGAAATTAATTGGTGTTTATGAGCTTATTACTTCAGTAAGATGTGCTGAAATGTTGGGATTATGGAAGAATAAGCAGTCTATATTCACTACTTTGGCATATAAGCAAAATACAAAGGATGAGATTGGTAATATGATTTTTTTTTGTAAAGAGATTTTACAATTGTTGGAAGGATGAGGCAGGTTTAAAGTCTGGAGATGATATAGATCTCTTTAAAATACAGTCATGCCTTGGTAATATGTTGCCACAGTATTCTTTGCTTGTGAAATAATTGATTTCAGACTGGGCCAATTTGGGTGGCTAAGATTTTCTTACCAAGGTTATAGAAAAGGAAAATGCAGGTTGTTTTGACTTAAGAAAAAATTTAGGAAGTAAGGTTGCTTATTATGCTCAGGGATTGCAACACTGTCCACCCACACAGGCCTGAGAGAGAGGATGGGATAGAGCACACAGAGCCCGTGGAAGGGGTGGTCAAAGAGGGGTAAGGGGATGGAGACAGGGAAATCAGGGTTATAGGGGCAGGGGTAACCAAGGAGGAATAGACAGGAACACTTGTTTCAACTGTGGCCAGCATGGCCACTGGAGGAATGAGTGTCCACACCCCAACAACCCCACAATTCTCAAAATACGCCTGGTAGACAAGAACAACACCAGACCCACTCCCAACACCACTGGCCAGCATATCGCTTAGTTCAGGACTTTAGAGCCCTGAATAGTTTAATTGTGCCCATTGCACCCATTGTCCCTGATGTGACATCCCTCATTACAGCCATTCCACATGATGCCACTTGCTTCACTGTCATTGATTTAAGTAATGCATTTATTTTTTTGTCTATACCTATTGATCAAGAGACACAGCTACTTATGGGTTTTTACTTTTTGTCAGTTTACCTGGAAACGCTTACCCAAGGCTATGTGGATTCCCCAGCTGTTTATTCGTTGGTACTCCAACATACTCTAAAAAACATGGACCCCCGGTCATGGTTCCGTCCTTTTGCAAAATGTTGATGATTTGTTGTTATGTAGCCCTAGCTATGAGGCAAGCACTGTGGATACTGTCAGCAACTGTGGGTCACAAGGTTGTAAAACACAAAATGCAATTGTGTAAATCAAAGGTTGATTACTTGGGTTTTGTTCTGGCTTCAGGCACCAGACAATTGAGTCCAAAACGTATTGAGGTCATTCAGAGGATTCCTAAACCTACTACTCAGAAGGAGTTGCTCACCTTCCTCGGCATGATTAATTACTGTCGCCAGTGGATCCCTGAATGCTCCCATTATGACTCAATCCTAAGGGAGGCTGTACGTTCTGACAGTCCTGAAAATGTCTGCTGGTCACCAGACATGCTAGCTGCATATATTGCCCTTAAAGTTGTTATTGTGCAAGCCCCAGCTTTAGGACTACCTGTGTATTGTAAACCATTTCATTTGTATGCTTGGGACTATTGTAAAACCATGGCCGCGGTCTGTGCACAAGAGCACAGAGGCGGTATGCGTCACATAGCATTCTTTTCCAAAGTAGTTGCAGCTCCGGTACAGGGTATGCCGGCGTGTCTCAGAGCATTGACAGCATGTGCAATGGCTGTTGAAACTGCTACTACTATCACACTAGGGCATCCTACAATACTTCATGCCAGTCACCAGGTCACTCAGCTTATAAAAAAATCTCACCACACAACACATGACAGCCCAGCGCTTAAGTGGTTATGAGATTCTTTTTCTTAATACCCAGAATCTGTCTTTTGGATTAAACAAGGTTTAGAGAAAGATCAGAATGATCTGTTCTCTAAAGAGGGGAGAATAGGCATACTTGGCATACTTGAAGCCAGCTGCTTTATTTTCATCAGTCAGGCACATAGCAAGCACCATCCAATTCCTCATGAATTCGTTTTATATTAGGAATCTAAGGCAGCATGTACAGTCTTTTGTAAGATAGTGTGAACCATGTATGAGAACACATCCTAATATTCCACACAAATCACAGCACGAACATTTTCCCCCTCCAGCTGCTCTTTTTACACACTTACAGATTGATTTTATTCATGTATCCAAAATTGGTAAGAAACAGCAATACTTACTGGTCATAGTTGATCAGTTTAGTAGATGGCATGAGGCCTTTGTGACATCTAGGGAAGATGCTAGGATTGTAGTGAAGATTATTGTTAATGAAATTATTCCCAGGTATGGCTGCCCTCTGCAGATTGGCTCTGATAATGGCCCGGCTTTTGCCAGTGGGGTTGCCCAGGAACTTGCTAAATTCTTGCAAGTTACCTGGAAGTTTAATATACCTTATCATCCACAGAGTACAGGGGTAGTTGAAAGGATGAATAGGACTGTAGCGGAGATGCAATATTCCCCAGGTTATCTCCGCTTATAATCCAAGTGAGGCTCAGGAACAAGTAAATTGTAAATCCACAGGCAAGGTTTCCAGCAGGCAAAATACACAGCAATATCCCAACAGCAATCCCAATAACTGGACGACACACAGTTTCAGGAGCAGAACTGACAACCTTTATTCCACAGCGCCTTATAAAGCATGCTCCCTGTAACGGCTACCCTGGTAGAGAGAGGGTATCGGCCGTTGGAGACGTCCTTTTTCCCTGCAAGCTGCTGTGGAGAAGTAAGCTGGTATAATCCCATTCACGATATCCAGAGTAAAAGTCAGGTTCAGCTGTAACAGGAGCAGAATAACATTCCCAAATAATCCCCTTCCAAGAACGAGACAAGGCTACGTTTTGCAGGGTCAAGAAGATCTGAGGTCTGGGAAACCCAGCCTGCTTTTTATTAGGAACAAGTACACACAGGACACTCCCAGGGGGAGGATGAAAATAACCAATTACACACAGGGTAACACCCCCACGTCTCCTCCCCTCAGATAAACACATAACATAATTATAACGTACCATTTTTCACCCTAGTTCTGGATGTACCCCAAAAACAGGGGGTACACCTTTAAGTCCAGTACCGCTTGAAAGGTCTTGGTTAGGGGAATTATCTGTCGAAATTTCAGCCCATTCAATTATGGGGTTCGGGAGTTATGGAGGTTTGAAGTGTTGACCGACTGCACGGATTTTCTAGCCGAAAAGAGTTCCACAAGTTTTGGCCCTGCAGTCGGTCTCTGTTCGCCGGTTAAAACAGACGAAATTCTTGCCATCCACAACTATCTCTGAGTTCGCTGGATTCCCCATAGCTGATTAAGTGAAACTACCGAATGGCCCGTGATTCGGTAGTTTCCGTGCGAAGTTCTGGTTGTATGGAGGTCTCAGCGGTGTTCGCCTGTTTGCGTATCCGATTTTAGTTCCACGCGTCGACGGGCAACCACCGCTGTTCGCACGTAAAATGGCCGCGGCCACGTGTAAAGTGCCGAAATGGCGGCCCTCCATACTTAACACAAAGAATTCGTCTGAAATCATGCGAACGGCTGTATTCTCCAGTAATGGTATTCCCTTGCAATAATTTCGCCATTTTCACTGTTTTAGTCCACAGGGCTTTGGTGCTGGTGAAGTCCTGTTACACTGCTCCCCTTTTGTGGAACACCCCGGCAGACCCGGATTGATCCTTTTCGGGTCAACTTGGGGCTGTCCGGTCCATTGTTAGGGTAATAGTTCTGTTTGTCTGGACAGACCATCGGCATTTCCATTAAATTTGCCAGGGCGGTATTGGATAGAGAAGTTATAGGGTTGCAGTGCGAGGCTCCATCTTAATAAACGTCCATTGTCTCCAGCTACTCTATTCAGCCATACCAGAGGGTTATGGTCGGTGATTAGAGTAAATTCCTGCCCGTACAAATATGGGGTGAGTTTCTTTAGTGCCCAGACTAGGGCCAAGCATTCCTTTTCCACTGCCGCGTAACTCACTTCCCTAGGTAACAGTTTTCTACTGAGATACGCGACAGGGTGCTCGCTTCCATCTTCACCGACCTGGCTTAGAACTGCCCCCAGTCCATACATGGATGCATCTGTATGGACGACAAATCTTTTGTTAGGGACGGGGGCAGACAGGACAGGTGCATGGATTAGAGCATTCTTTAGGGCTTGAAAGGCGGTTTCACAGGCGGGAGACCACAGGACTATCCTAGGCAAGTTCTTTTTGGTTAGGTCTGTCAAGGGTTTTGCGATGGCGCTATAGTCTGGGACAAACCTCCTATAATATCCTGCCGTCCCCAAAAATGCTAAGACCTGAGTTTTGGTGTGGGGTGTGGGCCAGTTAGCTACCGCTTCAACTTTAGCGGGTTCTGGGCGCTGCTTCCCACATCCCACCCGGTGTCCCAGGTACTGGACTTCGGCCATGCCGAAGTTACACTTCTCTGGTTTCAGAGTCAAGCCTGCGGCTCGAATCTGATCCAGTACGGCTTCGACATGCTTTAAATGCTCCCCCCAGGTTTCGCTATAGATCGCAATGTCATCCAGGTACGCGCAAGCGAAATCCTGGAAGCCATCAAGGAGGCGGTCCACTAAGCGCTGGAATGTAGCCGGGGCGTTTTTCATCCCAAATGGCATGACTTTGAACTGGTACAAGCCAAATGGGGTGACAAAGGCCGACTTAGGGATAGCCTCCTTGTCCAGGGGGATCTGCCAATATCCTTTGCACAAATCGATGGTGGTCAGATAACGTCCCCTGGCAATGCGATCTAATAGCTCGTCTACTCGGGGCATGGGGTAGGCGTCTGTCACGGTTCTGTCATTGAGACGTCGATAATCGACACAGAACCGAGT
Organism: Pelobates cultripes; assembly: GCA_933207985.1. Lineage (NCBI taxonomy): Eukaryota > Metazoa > Chordata > Amphibia > Anura > Pelobatidae > Pelobates > Pelobates cultripes. The sequence continues at coordinate 12,821,691 of OW240925.1, forward strand.
GGTTCCGTCCTTCTTGGGAACTAGAACCACCGGGGAGGCCCACGGACTGTCCGAGGGCTCTATCACCCCCAGTCTTAACATTTCTTGGATCTCCTTCCTCATCTCCTCTTTTACTGCCTCAGGGATCCTATAGGGGGTTTGTCGGAGAGGGGTTTGTCCTGGGGTCTCTACATAGTGGGTTGCTAAGGGGGTATACCCGGGCTCTTGGGAAAACGTCAACCCTTTCTCAGTCAGCAGCTGTCGGATCTGTCCCTTTTCGGCGGGAGTTAACCGCTTCCCTAGCTGTACGGTATTGAGTAGGGTTTTAGGTTCTGGGTTAGCTAATAGGTCGGGTATGGGTAAGCTGTCAGGGTCTTCGGTAGCGGGTATGCATATGGCGGCAATATCCTCGGGTCTTTCCTGATATTCCTTTAGTAGATTTACATGAAAGGACTTCCGGATCCTTTCATCTTTGTTGCTGGCGATTACGTAGGTGGTGTCACAGACTTGTGCTACCACTTTGTAAGGGCCCTGCCAGGAGGTCTGGAGCTTATTCCCTTTGACAGGTCTAAGTACCAGCACCTTCTGGCCTACTTGGAAGTTCTCTGGCGGGCGCCCTGATCGTACCAACGTTTCTGGTGCCCTTGGGCCGCATGGAGGTGGTCCCGTGCCATCCGGGCTAACTGCTCCATACGGTCCCGCATTTCTAATACGTATGGCACGATGGGTACACCGTCGTGTTCTGTCTCCCCCTCCCAGTGCTCCCGGATGAGGTCGAGAGGTCCTCGTACTCTCCGGCCATAGAGCAGTTCAAAGGGAGAGAACCCTGTGGATTCCTGCGGCACCTCCCGATAAGCGAACAGGAGGTGCGGCAAGAATCGTTCCCAGTCTCTGTATTCCGCTGTAAAGGTCCTCAGCAATTGCTTTAGGGTACCGTTAAAGCGTTCACAGAGACCGTTAGTCTGTGGGTGGTACGGGGAACTAAGCAGGGACTTAATACCACAGACCTTCCACAGCTGTTGGGTTAGGTCTGCGGTAAACTGGGTCCCTCTGTCGGACAGGATTTCCTGGGGGAATCCCACTCGGGTGAATATCCCGACTAAAGCACTGGCGACAGTGTCAGCCTGGATATTCGTCAGAGCGACGGCTTCTGGGTAGCGAGTAGCATAGTCCACCACGGTAAGGATGTATTTCTTACCAGAGGGACTGGGGTTAGGTAGGGGTCCCACTAGGTCGACTGCTACCCTGCTAAATGGTTCCTCGATCACAGGCATAGGTAACAGTCGAGCTTTAGGGTGATCCCCTCTCTTCCCTACCCGTTGGCATACGTCACAAGTACTGCAGTAGCGTCGCACATCCTTCGAGATCCCCGGCCAAAAGAAGGTCTGGGTGATCCTGAAGGTGGTGCGGTTACCCCCTAGATGTCCTGCCAACGGAATGTCGTGGTCAATTCGGAGAAGTTCCAACCGGTACTTTTTGGGTACCACCAGTTGGCGCTTCTGCGAAGGGGCACAGCCTCTCTTTCTGCCTTCAGCCAGTCTGTATAACCTGTCCCCATCCCATAGAAAACTTTCCCGTCCGTCCCCCCCACTGTCAGCTAATTCCCGATACTTTTGGAGGGTGGGGTCCTCTCTAGTTTCCCTCCCAAACTCCTCTGGGGTGTCCCAAGCTATGGGCCTGCTTATCGTAGTGGGGTGACATGTGGGTGCTTGGCTTACCTGGGTCTCCCGGCCTGTATTAGGATCATCTGCGACACGGGACTGTGAACGGGTGGTTACGGGACAGGCGGCAGCAGGTGTGGGCAAATATGCTGAAGTTAAAGGTCCAATGTCATTTCCCAATACGACCTCGGCAGGCAAGTTGTCCATAATGCCGACGGTGGTTTTTCCTGATCCAACTCCCCAATCTAAGTGTACTCGGGCAGTGGGCAAGCGAAAAACAGCGCCCCCTGCGACCCGAACAGCAACAGTGCGGGTAGACACATCCTCCGGCTTCACTAGGTGTTTTTGGATCAAAGTGATGGTAGCCCCGGTGTCTCTTAGGCCTTGTGCTGTTTGTCCATTCACCTTAACCTCCTGTCGGTGATGTTGTCGATTGTCTGGGGAAGCAGCTTGTATGGGGTCTGCTTCATACAAAATCCCCAGACATTCTTCAGGGCCCATTTCGGCTTCCAGACAGTGAGCCGCAGCGGGTCGTGCTGCAGGGGCCTCTGTGCTGGGAGTTGTACGCCTCCAGTTGTTGTTACTGGATCTTAGGGGACAATACCGGGCAATATGTCCGAGGTTGCTGCAGTGATGGCACGTCACCTTTGACAAATCCCGGGGGTAGTTAGTAGGCCCCTGAGGACGGGGTGGTCCTGGTGGGACTGGAGCTCGAAATTCTGGGCGTGAGACAGCGGCTGGGGCACGTGGCTCTATTTTATGAGCTTGTCGTGTAGTACCCTGGCTTACTTTCCTTGTCTCGGCATATTCGTCGGCCAGCCGAGCCGCCTCCTTTAAATTGGCGGGGCGCCGATCTCGTACCCAGTCTTGTATGTCCGCAGCCAAATCTTGGAAGAAATGTTCCATTAAGAACAACTGTAACACCTCCTCACCCGTGTGGGCTTTGCACCCTTGGACCCAGTGAGATGCTACTCTCTGTAGTCGGTTTGCCCATTCCATGTGGGAGTCCACAGCTTTCTTTTTGGACTCCCGGAAGCGACGACGGTATGCTTCTGGGGTTACCGCATACCTGGTGAGCAGTGCCTCTTTTACTTTTTGGTACTGCGTGATTTCCTCTGTAGTGAGTGCTCGGAAAGCCTCATTAGCTTTCCCTGACAGTTTTCCTGCCAGGATCGTGACCCATTGTTCTGGCGGTATGTGATGTAGTGAGCACTGCCTTTCAAAGTCAGCCAAATACCCATCAATTTCCTCGTCATTTTCTACAAAGGCTTTAAATGCAGTAAAGGGAATTTTCTTTACCGTAGTAGTGGGTAGCGGGGTAGGAACTGTCTGGGTAGTGAGCTGTCGGGCTCTTACCAGTTCCGTTTCTTGTTCCCTCTTGGTTTGTATTTCTTCCCTTGCTTCCCGGAACAGTTGGGTTATTAGTTCTGTAGACGTGACTGGATACAAAGCTAATCTCCGCTGCACAATTGCAGTAATTACATCGTCCTCACTGATGGGTGCCATGGGTTCAGTTACCTCCATGGACCTGTCCATCTCGTCCAGCTCCAGCAGGTCAGCTATCAGCTCCCTCCGTGGTCTGTTGCTGGCACTCCTACCACGATTCTCCAAAAGATCCTTTAGTGTGGGTCTTTTCAGCTTCGCATACTGTGACTCCATTCAGTGCTTGTTTGTTGGATAAAAGGACCATCCCACCGCTGCCACCAATGTAACGGCTACCCTGGTAGAGAGAGGGTATCGGCCGTTGGAGACGTCCTTTTTCCCTGCAAGCTGCTGTGGAGAAGTAAGCTGGTATAATCCCATTCACGATATCCAGAGTAAAAGTCAGGTTCAGCTGTAACAGGAGCAGAATAACATTCCCAAATAATCCCCTTCCAAGAACGAGACAAGGCTACGTTTTGCAGGGTCAAGAAGATCTGAGGTCTGGGAAACCCAGCCTGCTTTTTATTAGGAACAAGTACACACAGGACACTCCCAGGGGGAGGATGAAAATAACCAATTACACACAGGGTAACACCCCCACGTCTCCTCCCCTCAGATAAACACATAACATAATTATAACGTACCATTTTTCACCCTAGTTCTGGATGTACCCCAAAAACAGGGGGTACACCTTTAAGTCCAGTACCGCTTGAAAGGTCTTGGTTAGGGGAATTATCTGTCGAAATTTCAGCCCATTCGGTTATGGGGTTCGGGAGTTATGGAGGTTTGAAGTTTTGACCGACTGCACGGATTTTCTAGCCGAAAAGAGTTCCACAAGTTTTGGCCCTGCAGTCGGTCTCTGTTCGCCGGTTAAAACAGACGAAATTCTTGCCATCCACAACTATCTCTGAGTTCGCTGGATTCCCCATAGCTGATTAAGTGAAACTACCGAATGGCCCGTGATTCGGTAGTTTCCGTGCGAAGTTCTGGTTGTATGGAGGTCTCAGCGGTGTTCGCCTGTTTGCGTATCCGATTTTAGTTCCACGCGTCGACGGGCAACCACCGCTGTTCGCACGTAAAATGGCCGCGGCCACGTGTAAAGTGCCGAAATGGCGGCCCTCCATACTTAACACAAAGAATTCGTCTGAAATCATGCGAACGGCTGTATTCTCCAGTAATGGTATTCCCTTGCAATAATTTCGCCATTTTCACTGTTTTAGTCCACAGGGCTTTGGTGCTGGTGAAGTCCTGTTACACTCCCATGCAAGGGAGGGATTTCCAGTCATTAGTACAGTAGCCAATCCTGTCCTGGTAACCTCCCACACATCTCCTCCCCTCAGCCAGCATCATAATCCCCTTATCCAGTACAGCAATTCCCCCCGTTTCTGCATGTACCCCTAAACGTAAATCATACATCCCCTGGTAGCCCTGATATGGGTGAACAACATATCCAAAAATCACCCAGATCAGACCTGGCGTTCGGGAAATTTATGGAGGGAATAAAATGACTCAGTCCTGGAGTCGGGGAATGAATGGCACGAAAACCTCTAGCTATAGAGGCTAGGGAGGGTTCGCCTGAATCCCCTCGTTCGGTTCTTTCTGTCTACCGAACGAGGGGCCGTTCGGTAGTTAGGAACTGAACGGACCGGGCTTGTGGAGGTTTCAGCGGTGTTCGCCTAGTCGAGTGTCCGATTTGAGTTCCAGACACTCGACGGCAAAACACAGCTGTTCCGGAGTTTTAAAATGGCCGCCGCCACGTGTTCGTTTGTCGAATGGCGGCCACCCCCGAGAACAAAGGACGGCTACTTAGCTTGCCAATTACCCGTTCGCAACAATGTTGCAACGGGTAATTGAGGACACACTTCACACAGGGGAGGTCTGATTGTTTGGTAGCTTCATTCCCTTAGTTTATTCGAATGATTCTACCGAACAATCAGAGGAATACAGTTCTTTTAACACACATAAAAAACCAACAGTTTCCACGAATGCAGCTATTCACATGAAGTTTTCAGGACAGCCCAGTGCCATCCGCTACACTGCTCCCCCTTGCCCACAAGCCAGCATACACAGTCTGATCCAACACGGATCGGCTTGGGGATGTCCGGGGACTCACGGATCATTTTTCCAGGTCAGTTTGTCTTGACAACCCGTCAGCATTCCCATTCTGTTTACCCGGGCAGTACTGGATATTAAAGTCAAAAGGCTGCAGCGCCAAACTCCAGCGCAGCAGCCTGGCATTGTCCCCAGCCACCCGGTTTAGCCATACCAACGGTTGTGATCCGTGAGTAATGAAAAGGGCTGTCCATATAGATACGGCTGCAGTTACTTCTCGGGGTAACAGCTTGCGACTGATGTAAGCCACGGCATGTTCTCCGCCATCGGCCCCGACTTGGCTCAGTACTGCTCCCAATCCAAACATAGAAGCGTCTGTGTGAACAAGAAAACGTTTAGTTGGATTGGGAGCAGCCAAGACAGGGGCATTTATCAGTGCATTTTTCAGATGTTGGAATGCCTGCTCACACTCCAGGTCGGGGCGGGGCAGATTCTTCCGGGTAAGGTCAGTGAGGGCTAGGGCACTATAGTTAGGGACAAATTTTCTGTAATACCCAGCGGTCCCTAGAAATGCTAAAACTTGGGTTTTAGTCCTAGGGGTGGGCCACTGGGCCACGGCCTCCACTTTGGCTGGTTCGGGCTTCTGTTTGCCGCACCCCACTCGATGTCCGAGTTACTGCACCTCGGCCATCCCTATGCTGCACTTAGCTGGTTTCAATGTCAAACCAGCTTCCCTAATCCTGTCTAGTACCGCTCCTATATGGGCCAAGTGCTCCTGCCACGTATTACTAAAAATTGCAATATCGTCCAGGTAGGCACAGGTATAGTCTTGAAACTCATCCAGGAGTCGGTCCACCATCCTCTGGAAAAGTAGCTGGGGCGTTTTTCATCCCAAATGGCATGACCTTAAACTGGTACAAGCCAAATGGGGTGACAAAGGCCGACTTAGGGATGGCATCTGGGGCCAGGGGGATTTGCCAATACCCCTTACATAAGTCAATAGTAGTGAGGTATTGGCCCCTGACCATCCTGTCCAGTAGCTCGTCTATCCGTGGCATAGGGTATGCATCGGACACGTTTTTTCTCGTTTAATCTCCTGTAGTCCACGCAGAAGCGAGTCGTACCGTCTCACTTTGGTACGAGCACTACAGGAGAAGCCCAGGGACTATCTGATGGCTCAATCACCCCCAGTTGGAGCATCTCATCGATCTCCTTGCGCATGTTTTCCCTCACCGCTTCCGGGATGCGGTAGGGGGTCTGGCGCATGGGTAGTTGCCCTGGGGTCTCTACCCGGTGAGTGGCCAGAGGGGTGTACCCAGGTACATTAGAGAACGTGTCTCGTTTCTCCTCCAACAGTCGCTGTACCTCGATATGCTCCTGTTGGCTCAGCCGGTCTCCCAGTGCAACCTCCCCTAAATCCCCAGACAGCTGCCCATCTCCCAGCAGATCTGGGAGTGGTAAGCTGTCAAACTCGTCCTGGTAGGGCTTCATCATGTTCACATGGAGCATGCGTCGCCCTCCCGTCCCTGTGCAGTGGCCGATTATATAGGTGGTGTCACATCTCTGTTCCACCACCCTATAAGGTCCCTGCCAGGCGGCCTGTAGCTTGTCATGTCGGACAGGTTTTAAAATTAGCACTTTCTGCCCGACCTGAAAGCTATGGTCCCTGGCTCCCTGATCATACCATGTGTGCTGGCGTGTCTGTGCCGCCTGGAGGTTTTCCCTTACCGTCCTAGTCAATGCTTCCAGGCGGTCTCGGAGGGCCAACACATATGGTATGATGGGAGTGCCATCTGCGCTCCGGTCTCCCTCCCAATGCTCTCTAATAAGAACTAATGGGCCTCTGACTCTTCTCCCAAATAGCAGTTCAAACGGGGAAAACCCTGTGGATTTCTGCGGCACCTCCCTGTACGCGAACAGGAGATGTGGCAGGAATCGCTCCCAGTCCTTGTGGGTCTCTGCGAAGGTTCGGAGCATTTGTTTCAATGTCCCATTGAACCGTTCGCAGAGCCCATTAGTCTGGGGGTGGTAAGGGGCACTGATAATAGGCTTAATGCCACAGATCCTCCAGAGGTGTTGGGTGAATTCTGCGGTAAATTGGATACCCTGATCCGAGATAATCTCCCTGGGTAATCCCAGCCGGGAGAATATCTGCATGAGGGCATCCGCGACCGTCTCAGCGTGGATGTTGGTCAGAGCCACTGCCTCTGGATATCTAGTGGCATAATCTACTACCGTTAAAATGTATCTTTTGCCTGACGGGCTAGCTTTCTTGAGGGGACCTATCAAATCTACCGCTATTCGGCTAAACGGTTCCTCAATTATGGGAAGGGGGTGTAGCTTCGCCTTCCTCCGGTCTCCCCTTTGGCAGGTATCGCAGGTAGTGCAATACCTGCGTACCTCCTGGCTGATCCCTGGCCAGAAAAAACTTTGGGTCAGTCTGTACCTAGTGCGACTGAGCCCTAGATGTCCAGATAGTGGAATATCATGCGCTATCCGGAGTAGCTCTGCTCGGTACCGCTGCGGCACCACTTGCTGCCTCATCACTATTGGGTCTGACCCAGCAATCTGCTTGTCTGTCTCTCTGTACAAAAGCTGCTTGTCCCAGACAAATCTCTCCCCCTCCCCCCCGGGTGTGTCAGTGACAAACTTGTCTCTATATACTTGCAGCGTAGGGTCGGTGACTACTTCGGCTGCAAACTCATTGGGTGGGGCCCAGGGAACACATTCTAAGGAAGGGGAAGGGTCTCTCACCTGAACCTCCGGGAGTGTGTTGTAGTCCTGGGTGCGGGCCTGTTGTCGGGTGACCACAGGGTGAGCTTCTCCTGTGGTGGGCGTCTGGGACTCAAAAGCAGATGTGAGCCTCCCCAGATCATTCCCCAATAAAACCTCCGCCGGTAACTGCGGCATCAACCCCACCTCCACATGCCCTGACCCCGCTCCCCAATGCAAATGTACCCTTGCTGTAGGTAGCCGGTACACTGCTCCCCCGGCTACCCTGACGGCCACAGTTTTACTCAGTTTAGCCTGATCCGAAACCAGGTGACTCTTTACCAGGGTGATAGTAGCCCCTGAGTCGCGTAGTCCTTGGACCGCTTTACCCTCCAGGTATACGGTCTGCCTGTGATGCTGTCGGTTATCAGCATTGGCCTGGACTGGATCTGCCTCGTGCAGTACTTCCCACTGTTCCACGGTTGTAATGGGAACGGCTGAACCATATGGTGTTGCCACTATATCCTGGTAGTGGTGAGCTGCGGCTGCTCTTGGTGGTGGTGGCGGGCCTGGACGGATCCAGGTGGAACGGTCCCGCAGCTGTGGGCATTCCCTTTTATAATGTCCCCATTTCTGGCAGTGATGACAGGGGCCAGACGTGGGCTGGCGGAAACGTGGCTGTGCAGCGGGTGGTGGTAGTAATTGCCTTGGTGGAGCTGGGGTGTAGGTGGCCCCCCCAAAAGTTTTAAAAGTGGCCTTGGGAGCTGCAGGTTTTTGCTGCCTGCGTGCATCCAGGTACTCATCTGCCTTCCTGGCAGCTTCGGTGAGGGATGTAGGGTTTCTGTCCCTTACCCACTCCTGGACATCGCTGGTTACCCCCTCATAGAACTGCTCCATCAGCATCATCTGAATTACATCCTCCATTGGACCGTGCCTTGCTCGCTTGCACCCACCCGAGAGCTGCCCTTTGTAACCTGCATGCCCACTCTGCGTGTGAGTCCTTCTCCACTTTCTTTAAATCCCTGAATCTCTGCCGGTATGCTTCGGGTGTTATAGCATACCTGGCCAGTATAATTTCTTTAACTTTGTTGTAGTTTTGGATTTCCTCATTGGGTACAGTACGGTATGCCTCTGCTGCCCTCCCAGTTAACCTTCCTGCCAAAATAGGTACCCAATCCTCTGCGCTGATTCTATGCAGGGCACACAGTCTCTCAAAATCCTGCAGGAAAGCGTCTATATCTTCCTCTGCCTCCACATACGTTTTAAAAGCCTGGTATGGTATTTTAGGCTTACCTTCTTGTGGCATATTTGCTGCAGAGCTGCGTTCTGGAGCTGCTGTTTGTTTTCTTAATACGAATTCCTGGACTTCGGTCATAGTCTTTGAAATAATTTCTGCTGGAGGGTGTTCCCCATAGAAAGACAGCCGAAATTGTAGCTGCCTCTGGAACTCCATCTGTTCCTGTGTTTCTCCCGAATCCCCCTGTTCGGAAACCGAATCGCCATTTATTCAGTACTCCGCCATAAGCTCAGTAATGAGTACCACTTACTTTTTGTTGCTGGCTTGTATACCCCTTGCCTCCAGGAGGTCCTTTAACGTGGAGCGTTTTAGTGTAGCAAAATCAATCTCCATCCGTACTCCATTTATGCATGTTCCTCTGTGAGTCTGGATCCCAGCGCTGCCAACCAATGTAGCGGAGATGCAATATTCCCCAGGTTATCTCCGCTTATAATCCAAGTGAGGCTCAGGAACAAGTAGATTGTAAATCCACAGGCAAGGTTTCCAGCAAGCAAAATACACAGCAATATCCCAATAGCAATCCCAATAACTGGACGACACACAGTTTCAGGAGCAGAACTGACAACCTTTATTCCACAGCGCCTTATAAAGCATGCTCCCATGCAAGGGAGGGATTTCCAGTCATTAGTACAGTAGCCAATCCTGTCCTGGTAACCTCCCACACATCTCCTCCCCTCAGCCAGCATCATAATCCCCTTATCCAGTACAGCAATTCTCCCCGTTTCTGGATGTACCCCTAAACGTAGGGGTACCCCTTTAAATCATACATCCAAAAATCACCCAGATCAGACCAGGGGTTCGGGAAATTTATGGAGGGAATAAAATATCCTGGAGTCGGGGAATGAATGGCACGAAAACCTCTAGCTATAGAGGCTAGGGAGGGTTCACCTGAATCCCCTCGTTTGGTTCTTTCTGTCTACCGAACGAGGGGCCGTTCGGTAGTTAGGAACCGAACGGACCGGGCTTGTGGAGGTTTCAGCGGTGTTCGCCTAGTCGAGTGTCCGATTTGAGTTCCAGACACTCGACGGCAAAACACCGCTGTTCGGGAGTTTTAAAATGGCTGCCGCCACGTGTTCGTTTGTCGAATGGCGGCCACCCCCGAGAACAAAGGATGGCTACTTAACTTGCCAATTACCCGTTCGCAACAATGTTGCAACGGGTAATTGAGGACACACTTCACACAGGGGAGGTCTGATTGTTCGGTAGCTTCATTCCCTTAGTTTATTCGAATGATTCTACCGTACAATCAGAGGAATACAGTTCTTTTAACACACATATAAAACCAACAGTTTCCACGAATGCAGCTATTCACATGAAGCCCAGTGCCATCCGCTACAAGGACTATTAAGGAAAAGCCCAGAATTTACCCAGGAACATGGGTAAATTGGACTAGATATCTACCAGCTATTTTAGCTGAGATAAGAATGAATCCCCACAAGGTGACTAAATTATCTCCATTTGAGATTTTGATGGGATGACCTTTTCCCACACCCTGGGCCAGGGAACCGCTTGTTATAATGTCTGGGGATTTACAGCTAATACAAGATCAATATGTACAGGAATTGTTGATAAAACCGAATGGTATGTATGACAGTTTTCCCTTGCCTTCACAGGAACCTACTCATCCATACCAGCCCGGTGACAAGGTGTATATCCGTCAGCTGAACAGGACCAAAAAGAGGAGGATACCCTTTTGGACCACCTGCTTCTGTGATTGCTGTACCCAGAACCGCTTTCCTCACAGATTCCCACGACATCTGGATTCACGCATCCCGAGTGAAGCTGTGTCCAAAGAGGGGAGCCAAGGAAGACAACACCACTCCTCGCTAGGAAACAGAAGAATTTCTCCTTATTTCTCGCTTTCTCGCTTTCACACCATATCGTAGATTGAAAGGATCATACGTACCTGAGACCAAGATTATGTTGTGCGCTATGCTTTCTGGAGTTGTTATACTCCCTCTGATATCGTTCCTTGAATGCCATTATGAGTACAAGTCAATGGTAAGTTTGAAACCTGTTTGTTTCTGGAGAAAAGACTCTGACACGATGAACAATTCTTCAATACCCCCAGCATTCGTCACACACGCTCCCTCAAGAACCTTTCTATCAGCATGTAATATGCAATCATTCATTCACTAAACGCATTTGGATGAATTGGACAAATAATAACCCTTATAAGTACCAGTTACCCATATGGAATGTGTCCACAGCTAATGAAACCGATGCATTATGTTTGTTTGAAGGTTCACGGAAAATTGTTAGATCTTATAACGCAGAAATGTGCACAGTTAAGGTTGCTAATTACACTAATATCTGTGTCACATTATTTAATATAAGTTCTGATGGTAAGAAAAAAAACACCTAAATAGGTTTGGGATATATATTATAAGAAAATTTAATAAGGTTGCATATCAATGTAAACAGACAGGCCTTATTACTTTTAATAATGATTATACAACTGGTACCATTAATTGGAGAAGGGGACAAATGTTAGTCATTATGAACGACACTGCAATTGAGAACTATACACTACCTTATATTTTTACACCTTATTACTGTCCTTTATCCTGTACCATAGAACCAAAAGTCAACAACGACACACACACCTATTCCGTCCACATGTGTTAATACTACTGCCTTCTTACAAGCTGTACATGTGTCATTAAAAATCACTACTCCTGTTTAGTGATGTCGCGAACCCGAAATTTTCGGTTCGCGAACGGCAAACGCGAACTTCCGCAAATGTTCGCGAACCGGCGAACCGCCCGAAACGCCATTGACTTCAATGGGGAGGCGAATTTTAAAACACACAGGGACTCTTTCTGGCCACAATAGGGATGGAAAAGTTGTTTCAAGGGGACTAACACCTGGACTGTGGCATGCCGGAGGGGGATCCATAGCAAAACTCCCATGGAAAATTACACAGTTGATGCAGAGTCTGGTTTTAATCCATAAAGGGCAGAAATCACCTAACATTCCTAAATCACAATGAATATGGATTGACACCTGACATATGACATATTGACACCTTGACTTATGGATTGACACCTGTCCTCAGAGCCCCTGATGCACACGGACACAGAGCAGAATAGAGACTGGTCCCCTACATAGGGTCACTTGGCAGATATGGATTGACACCTGTCCTAAGGATCCCTGATACACACTGACACAGAGCAGAATAGGGACTGTTCCCCCTACATCGGGTCACTTGGCAGATATGGATTGACACCTGTCCTAAGGTTCCCTGGTACACACTGACACAGAGCAGAATAGGGACTGGTCCCCCTACATCGGGTCACTTGGCAGATATGGATTGACACCTTGTTACAAACTGCTATTTATAACGGGCCCTTTAAATGGCAAATTGCCCTGCTTCCCTGGGTTGTGGAGAAGCCTACTTGCCAGCCTCCTCCCGCATGACTATGGCCCCTGGGAGATTGTGAGAATGTATGCAC
>OW240925.1:12842012-12858267 GCA_933207985.1 Pelobates cultripes
ACTGTATAATAATACCGAGTATCTATAAGCTGATAATAAACATGTCGCTCTGTATAATAATACTGAGTATCTATACGCTGATAATAAACATGTTGCTCTGTATAATAATACTGAGTATCTATACACTGATAATAAACATGTCGCTCTGTATAATAATACGGAGTATCTATACGCTGATAATAAACTTGTTGCTCTGTATAATACGGAGTATCTATACGCTGATAATAAACATGTCGCTCTGTATAATAATAATGAGTATCTATACGCTGATAATAAACATGTCGCTCTGTATAATAATAATAATGAGTATCTATACGCCGATAATAAACATGTCGCTCTGTATAATAATAATGAGTATCTATACGCTGATAATAAACATGTCGCTCTGTATAATAATACCGAGTATCTATACGCTGATAATAAACATGTCGCTCTGTATAATAATACTGAGTATCTATACACTGATAATAAACATGTTGCTCTGTATAATAATACTGAGTATCTAGATAAGCATGTTGCTCTGTATAATAATAATAATGAGTATCTATACACTGATAATAAGCATGTCGCTCTGTATAATAATAATAATAATGAGTATCTATACTCTGATAATAAACATGTTGCTCTGTATAATAATACTGGGTATCTATACACTGATAATAAACATGTCGCTCTGTATAATATTACTGAGTATCTATACGCTGATAATAAACATGTCGCTCTGTATAATGATGCCGGGTATCTATACGCTGATAATAAACATGTTGCATTGTATAATAATACTGAGTATCTATACGCTGATAATAAACATGTCGCACTGTATAATAATACTGAGTATCTATACGCTGATAATAAACGTCACTCTATATAATAATACCGAGTATCTATACGCTGATAATAAACATGTCACTCTATATAATAATACCGAGTATCTATACGCTAATAATAAACATGTCGCTCTGTATAATAATACTGAGTATCTATACGCTGATAATAAACATGTCGCACTGTATAATAATACCGAGTATCTATAAGCTGATAATAAACATGTCGCTCTGTATAATAATACTGAGTATCTATACACTGATAATAGGCATGTTGCTCTGTATAATAATAACACGTAGCTATACGCTGATAATAAACATGTCGCACTGTATAATAATACCGAGTATCTATAAGCTGATAATAAACATGTCGCTCTGTATAATAATACTGAGTATCTATACGCTGATAATAAACATGTCGCTCTGTATAATAATACTGAGTATCTATACGCTGATAATAAACATGTTGCTCTGTATAATAATAATAATAATAATGAGTATCTATACGCTGATAATAAACATGTCGCTCTGTATAATAATACTGAGTATCTATACGCTGATAATAAACATGTCGCTCTGTATAATAATACTGAGTATCTATACGCTGATAATAAACATGTCGCTCTGTATAATAATACTGAGTATCTTACGCTGATAATAAACATGTCGCTCTGTATAATAATACTGAGTATCTATACGCTGATAATAAACATGTCGCTCTGTATAATAATACTATCTATACACAGATAATAAGCATGTCACTCTGTATCATAATACTGAGTATCTTTACGCTGATAATAAACAGGTCGCTCTGTATAATAATACTGAGTATCTAGATAATAAACATGCTGCTCTGTATAATAATACTGAGTATCTAGATAATAAACATGCTGCTCTGTATAATAATACTGAGTATCTATACACTGATAATAAGCATGTTGCTCTTTATAATAATACTGAGTATCTATACACTGATAATAAGCATGTCGCTCTGTATAATAATACTGGTTATCTATACACTGATAATAAACATGTCGCTCTGTATAATAATAATAATGAGTATCTATACGCTGATAATAAACATGTCGCACTGTATAATAATACCGAGTATCTATACGCTGATAATAAACATGTCGATCTGTATAATAATACTGAGTATCTATATGCTGATAATAAACATGTCGCACTGTATAATAATACCGAGTATATATAAGCTGATAATAAACATGTCGCTCTGTATAATAATACTGAGTATCTATACACTGATAATAATCATGTCGCTCTGTATAATAATAATAATAATAATAATGAGTATCTATACTCTGATAATAAACATGTTGCTCTGTATAATAATACTGGGTATCTGACTGTCGCTCAGTATAATAATACTGAGTATCTATATGCTGATAATAAACATGTTGCTCTGTATAATAATACTGAGTATCTATACACTGATAATAAACATGTCGCTCTGTATAATAATACTGAGTATCAAGATAATAAACATGTTACTCTGTATAATAATACTGAGTATCTTTACACTGATAATAAGCATGTTGCTCTGTATAATAATAATAATAAGTAGCTATACGCTAATAATAAACTTGTTGCTCTGTATAATACTGAGTATCTATACTCTGATAATAAACATGTCACTCTGTATAATAATACTGAGCATCTATACGCTGATAATAAACATGTCGCTCTGTACAATAATACCGAGTATCTATACGCTGATAATAAACATGTCGCACTGTATAATAATACCAAGTATCGATACGCTGATAATAAACATGTCACTCTGTATAATAATACTGAGTATCTATACACTGATAATAAGCATGTTGTTCTGTATAATAATAATAATGAGTATCTATACACTGATAATAAACAAGTCGCTCTGTATAATAATACTGGGTATCTATACGCTGATAATAAACATGTCGCACTGTATAATAATACTGAGTATCTATACGCTGATAATAAACATGTCGCTCTGTATAATAATACTGAGTATCTATATGCTGATAATAAACATGTCGCACTGTATAATAATACTGAGTATCTATACGCTGATAATAAACGTCACTCTATATAATAATACCGAGTATCTATACGCTGATAATAAACATGTCACTCTATATAATAATACCGAGTATCTATACGCTGATAATAAACATGTCGCTCTGTATAATAATACCGAGTATCTATACGCTGATAATAAACATGTCGCTCTGTATAATAATACCAAGTATCTATACGCTTATAAACATGTCGCTCTGTATAATAATACCGAGTATCTATACGCTGATAATAAACATGTCGCTCTGTATAATAATACTAAGTATCTATACACTGATAATAAACATTTCGCTCGGTATAATATACTGAGTATATATACACTGATAATAAACATGCCGCTCTGTATAATAATACAGAGTATCTATACACTGATAATAAGCATGTCGCTCTGTATAATAATAATAATGAGTATCTATACGCTGATAATAAACATGTCGCTCTGTATAATGATGCCGGGTATCTATACGCTGATAATAAACATGTTGCACTATATAATAATTCTGAGTATCTATACGCTGATAATAAACATGTCGCTCTGTATAATAATACTGAGTATCTATACGCTGCTAATAAACATGTCGCACTGTATAATAATACCGAGTATCTATAAGCTGATAATAATCATGTCGCTCTGTATAATAATAATGAGTATCTATACACTGATAATAAGCATGTCGCTCTGTATAATAATAATAATAATAATAATGAGTATCTATACTCTGATAATAAACATGTTGCTCTGTATATTAATACTGGGTATCTATACACTGATAATAAACATGTCGCTCTGTATAATAATACTGAGTATCTATACGCTGATAATAAACATATCGCTCTGTATAATGATGCCGGGTATCTATACGCTGATAATAAACATGTTGCACTGTATAATAATACCGAGTATATATACGCTGATAATAAACATGTCACTCTGTATAATAATACTAGTCTATAATAAACATGTAAGCTCTAAATAATACTGGTATCTAGATAATAAATATTTTGATCTGTATAATAATGAGTATCTATAACCTGATAATAAACATGTAAACTCTGTATAATAATAATGCAGTATCTATACACTGATAATATATGTCGCTCTGTATAATATATATATGAGTATCTATACACTGATAATAAACATGTCGCTCTGTATAATAATACTGAGTATCTATACGCTGATAATAAACATGTCGCTCTGTATAATAATACTGAGTATCTATACGCTGATAATAAACATGTCGCTCTGTATAATAATACTGAGTATCTATACGCTGATAATAAACATGTCGCTCTGTATAATAATACTGAGTATCTATACTCTGATAATAAACATGTCGCTCTGTATAATAATACTGAGTATCTATACGCTGATAATAAACATGTCGCTCTGTATAATAATACTGAGTATCTATACGCTGATAATAAACATGTTGCTCTGTATAATAATACTGAGTATCTAGATAAGCATGTTTTCCTGTATAATAATAATAATGGTATCCATTTATAAATAAGCATGTCGCTCTGTATAATAATAATAATAATGAGTATCTATACTCTGATAATAAACATGTTGCTCTGTATAATAATACTGGGTATCTATACACTGATAATAAACATGTCGCTCTGTATAATATTACTGAGTATCTATACGCTGATAATAAACATGTCGCTCTGTATAATGATGCCGGGTATCTATACGCTGATAATAAACATGTTGCATTGTATAATAATACTGAGTATCTATACGCTGATAATAAACATGTTGCTCTGTATATTAATACTGGGTATCTATACACTGATAATAAACATGTCGCTCTGTATAATAATACTGAGTATCTATACGCTGATAATAAACATATCGCTCTGTATAATGATGCCGGGTATCTATACGCTGATAATAAACATGTTGCACTGTATAATAATACCGAGTATCTATACGCTGATAATAAACATGTCGCTCTGTATAATAATACTGAGTATCTATACGCTGCTAATAAACATGTCGCACTGTATAATAATACCGAGTATCTATAAGCTGATAATAATCATGTCGCTCTGTATAATAATAATGAGTATCTATACACTGATAATAAGCATGTCGCTCTGTATAATAATAATAATAATAATAATGAGTATCTATACTCTGATAATAAACATGTTGCTCTGTATATTAATACTGGGTATCTATACACTGATAATAAACATGTCGCTCTGTATAATAATACTGAGTATCTATACGCTGATAATAAACATATCGCTCTGTATAATGATGCCGGGTATCTATACGCTGATAATAAACATGTTGCACTGTATAATAATACCGAGTATATATACGCTGATAATAAACATGTCACTCTGTATAATAATACTGAGTATCTATACGCTGATAATAAACATGTCGCTCTGTAAATAATACTGAGTATCTAGATAATAAATATTTTGATCTGTATAATAATACTGAGTATCTATACGCTGATAATAAACATGTCGCTCTGTATAATAATACTGAGTATCTATACACTGATAATAAACATGTCGCTCTGTATAATAATAATAATAATAATGAGTATCTATACTCTGATAATAAACATGTTGCTCTGTATAATAATACTGAGTATCTATACGCTGATAATAAACATGTCGCTCTGTATAATAATAATGAGTATCTATACGCTGATAATAAACATGTCGCTCTGTATAATAATAATGAGTATCTATACGCTGATAATAAACATGTCGCTCTGTATAATAATAATGAGTATCTATACGCTGATAATAAACATGTCGCTCTGTATAATAATACCGAGTATCTATACGCTGATAATAAACATGTCGCTCTGTATAATAATACTGAGTATCTATACACTGATAATAAACATGTTGCTCTGTATAATAATACTGAGTATCTAGATAAGCATGTTGCTCTGTATAATAATAATAATGAGTATCTATACACTGATAATAAGCATGTCGCTCTGTATAATAATAATAATAATGAGTATCTATACTCTGATAATAAACATGTTGCTCTGTATAATAATACTGGGTATCTATACACTGATAATAAACATGTCGCTCTGTATAATATTACTGAGTATCTATACGCTGATAATAAACATGTCGCTCTGTATAATGATGCCGGGTATCTATACGCTGATAATAAACATGTTGCATTGTATAATAATACTGAGTATCTATACGCTGATAATAAACATGTCGCACTGTATAATAATACTGAGTATCTATACGCTGATAATAAACGTCACTCTATATAATAATACCGAGTATCTATACGCTGATAATAAACATGTCACTCTATATAATAATACCGAGTATCTATACGCTAATAATAAACATGTCGCTCTGTATAATAATACTGAGTATCTATACGCTGATAATAAACATGTCGCACTGTATAATAATACCGAGTATCTATAAGCTGATAATAAACATGTCGCTCTGTATAATAATACTGAGTATCTATACACTGATAATAAACATGTCGCTCTGTATTATAATACGGAGTATCTGTACGCTGACAATAAACATGTCGCTCTGTATAATATTGAGTATCTATACGCTGATAATAAACATTTCACTCTGTATAATAATAAGGGTATCTATACGTTGATAATAAACATGTCGCTCTGTATAATAATACTGAGTATCTATATGCTGATAATAAACATGTCGCTCTGTATAATAATACAGAGTATCTATATGCTGATAATAAACATGTCGCTCTGTATAATGATGCCGAGTACCTGTTATGTTTGATGATAGCTGACTTACAATAACATACCGTCTATTAATCAGCCAGGATTTATTGATCACAAGTCACATATTATGTTCGATCCCTTTGTTGATATACACATTCCTGCTGTAACATACACCCAACATGGCCGAACTCCATGCACACACTGGGAAGAGAGAGCAAATCTAGGGGGTGTATCCATCCCAGCATGCCTTGCACACTTACTACAGGAGCTGGTTAGGGACAAATTGTGCATTGTGCAAAGCTCCCCTAGAGGGGACTGCTGGTATACAACCCAATATCCACATAATAATGTAGTCACTAGTGTGTATAATAACACTGAGTATCTATACGCTGATAATAAACATGTCACTCTGTATAATAATACTGAGTATCTATACGGGGTTCTGGTTCTGCCAGTTCTGCCGGTTTCAGTTCCGAAGGCAGTCCCTCTGCATATGGCCCTGTTGGTTACAGGTGTAACATCAGATAGGTAGTCGGGTTGGATATCTTGATGGATACTGGTGATTGCCCCCTCCGGGTCGAGATTGGAGGGCCGGGGTCGGTGTTGGAAGCAGTGCTGCAGATCCGGAGATGCTGCGGGTCTGGGAGCACTGGTGTCGCCTTACATCTTGGCTTCATGTAGGGTAAAGGGGTTTTCGGTCTCTTACCCAGTTCTGTTCTAATAGGACGTACTGCAACAGGTCTTCCAGGATGGTGGCTTGTGCCGCTTGTATCCATCCCCTGGTGGCTCGGTTTAGATGGTGAGCCCACTCGGTATGGGAGTCTTTGCCTTGTTTCCTCAGCTCCTGAAATTTCTGTCTGTAGGCCTCTTGGGTAATGGCATATCGTGCTAGCATAGCCTGTTTTACCTTCTGTAGTCCCTGCTGTCTTCATCAGGATCTGCACGGTACACTTTAGCTGCACGGCCAGATCATTTACCGGCAAGCAGAGGTACCTGGTCTGCTGGGCTGATGTCATGTAGCTGGCACAGTCTTTTAAAGTCTTGTAAATATCCATCAATGTCGTCCTCTGTGTCGGTATAATTTTTAAATGCATGATAGGGAAATTTAGTTTTTCCCGGCGGTACGCTGGATGGAGCTGGTGACCCTCTCTGGATTGCCAGTCTGCTGGTCGTTGCTTGGCCATTATGTATTCCTGTACATCGGCCATCAATTTTTCCAAAGTCTCTATGGGCAGTGGTCCTTGGTAAAATTCCAGTCTGGTTCTGAGTTCCTCTGGTATTCCGTTTCTTCTCTCTGTGGTGGAGGTGCTGCAGTATTTGCTTGATCCCCCTCCAAGAGTTCAGCAATACGTTTAGCCTTTGTTTTGTTGCTGGCTATTTTCCCCCTTGCCTCCAATAGTTCCTTTAGTGTAGCTCTTTTCAATGCTGCATAGTTCGATTCCATTCACCGTCTGTTCGTATAGTTTGACATATAACCGAACTCCGGTTTAATGTGAATCGTTGTTTCGCCGAACTGCTGCTTTTCCTTTCTCTGTTCGTATGGTTACTACTGAACGCTGCTTTGCTGTATGGTTTCAATCCCATCACTTGCTACCAATTGTAGCGGAGTAGTAGTATAATCCACGGTATCTCCGCTGGTAGTCAGGATTCAGCATGTAAAATACAGGTAGCGTAATAATAATCCTTTTTCCCCAAGAACTAGACGACACATAGTTTTCGAGTCAACTGAGCCTTTATTACATTGTAAGCATATTTATACAGGTCCCCATGCAAAGGGTTTTCAAACTGGTATTGGCAGGGGTTTTCATCAGGTGGACTGTGTGGGAAACTGACCCTGCAATGCTATTTCCCATCATACACTGCTGTACTGGAGAGATAATCATCCAAGAGTATACTGTTAATTGAATTATCTCTTAGTACAGCCAAATACACCATTTCACACAAAAATGCATAACTTGTATAATTTTACTTGGATTTATCCGAATGACCCCTCACTCAATGGCTGGGATCTGAGCGCACCATGTGGTGAAATACCGCTCAGATCCATTCACTAGAAAGGGAAAGCCTTTCGAATGAGTGTTTCATATGAACATACATTTCAATGTGACAATAGACCGTGTACGTTAATTTGCTGAATATTTTATCCGAAAGCCATGGAAGTCCAGCGGTGTTCGTGAAGTCGAGCAGACGATTTTAGTTCCAGGCACTCGATGACCAAACACTGCTGGGCTTTCGTGTACAAAGATGGCCGCTGCCACGTGTTCAGTCATACGAACGGCGGCCACACATAAAACCATTAACAGTCTGCGGTTACAATGTTGCTACCTGGTTAATAGGAGACACATGAATCCCTTGCGTGATCTCCCATTCGGTAGTTTGTTCGTTTCACGAACAGAGTGGATTCCCATTCTGTTCGTGAAACTGGCATACGAATGACCGCATTTTCGTACCGCCAGCATATGAATGCTATTGGCCGCGGTTAGAAGCAATAGTCAAAAGAAATACCCAAATTTACACATCTATGCAGTCTTGAATATCCCGAAGTGGCTGGTTTTGCCACAGGCACGAACACCGCTGAACTTTTACCTGCTCTTGAACTTCGACGCTTCGGCGGGAGTCGAATGGCGTTCGACAATCCAAACTCCACACTGACATTGCATATTTACACGAACGGCCCCGTTCATGCATTCAAACAATATTTGAACTGTGGTAAATGGACCCGCTGCACAGCCAAAATCTGTGGAATTATTTTGGGCAGGAAAGCCATGCTTGCGGTCGGTCAAATAGGACTTCCAGCTATCTCCCGAGCCACTGAATCAATTTGCATGATTTTTGAGTATGTTGTTTCCCTAATTATGCTGGTTCAGAAAATGTAAGTTTGCAAATGTGATGTATAATTTTGGAGTTATAGAAATTGTGTAAAAAGTGTATTTTTCGCTTGGAGATAATTGAGCTGATACAGTAATTAGCCCAATTATCTCCCAAGCAGAGGGGATGAATTTACTGTAATGAATGTTTAACTGTGTGTCTATAAATGATTGGTTGTTGAGTTTGTGTTTCCAGTGCCCAACAAGGTCCAAGTGGGTGGTAACCTTGTGGGGAAATGTGTATATAAGAAGCAATAAAGCCTCAGTGAGTTCTGTTCCTGCTTAACCCTCAATACGTAGCCTTGTCTCGTTATTGTAGGGAACTGCTATATTCACACTGGGGATTGCTATACTTTGTATACTCTCCTGAGCTCTAATCACTTAGCTCTTTTCAGAGCTGCTCCTGATACGCTCTCCTGGAGGAGAGTGTAGGATATGAATATCCATTTTGCTCTATATCCTAACTGTTCATGTAAGGGTTAATTTGAATCAAGAATAAATTTGGAATTGTATCTCCAATTCTCAGAAATGTTATTGAAGCATGATTTTGTCATGTTCCTGGAAAGAAGATATTTGCATGACATGACATGACATGACATGGCGTGACATGACATGGCGTGACATGACATGACATGACATGATAAGGATTCTGGAATGACCTTGTTAATTGTCCAAGATTTCTGTATTTGTAATCATCTGGGTTTTATCCAATATGCATACATTATGTAACATCGAATTATAACTGAAAACAACTTGTGAAAAATAAACTATGTCACAATGCTCAATGACCCCCACCGACATGAAAATGGGGTATAAGTATAACTGATGTATCAATTAAAATTTGAATTGGTTATAGAACACATCTCTTGTCTTCTTGACTGATTCCCAGGATCCTGTCTGATAAAGAGGGTGCAGCTCCGGCAAAATATCCATCCTATCCCCTACAAATTGGTGTCAGAAGTGTTTGGGGTGCATTTGTGAACGGAACGAAAGAGATCAGGTAAGAGAATTGGGTGTCTTTTTCACCTTTGTTCTTTTACTTTTCTTTTTCCATCCTTCATACATTGCATAACTACGTTTTTATTAAAAGGGGAAGAAGAATTTGATGAATTAGACACACAACAGACATATCCTTTTCTGACTGTTGGAGATCAATTAATTTTGAAACCTTTAACTCCAGGAGAATTGAAGGACATAATTAAAGGAGCTCCAAATCCTAGAACGAATCCTTCTGCATGTATTATGTACTTGAAGAGAATGTGCCAAGGACAGAATATGACACAGATTGACATAAAGTTAATTATTGATGGACTATTAGATTATGACTCAGAATCTGGGTGGGAATGGAATAGAGTAACCACTGTCAGTGTTCCACTTGATGGAACCACAGTGAGTACTTATCCATTAGCCACGGAAAAAGGGAGAGACATTATGTGGGATGAAGTAAAAACAGAGATGATGAGATTATGGAAAGACAAGCAGTCTATCTCCACTGCTTTGTCCTGTAAACAGGGCACAAAGGAGACAGTGACAGAATTCACTAAAAGGTTTTATAAATGTTGGAAAGATGAAGCTGGACTTGGTTCAGAGGAAAGTGGTATGGGTTCTTTAAAAATACAGACTTGCATTGGGAATATGCTTCCAGCATATTCACTGCTAGTTAAACAGCTGATTTCAGAGTGGTCAACTTTAACTCCAGTTAAATTCTTGCAGAAAATACATGAGAGAGAAGCAGCAGGTTGTTTTGCTATTGGTAAAGATGGAAAGAGTATGTTGTATCAGTCACAGGGTTTACAGCATTGTGATCCTAATCGTGCAAGACAGAGAGATTTTGGAGGTGATAGGAGATTAAACCAAAGAGGATTTAGGGGTCCAGGGGGAAGAGGACGTGGAGGAAATAGGTCCCAACCATTTACTAATAGAAGGACATATTGTTTTAACTGTGGAAGGCAGGGACACTCTATCAGACAAAAGACTGGACAGGCTGAACAGACCCCAGGTCGCCCATGGATACCCCAACAGCCCCACTACCCCCCACAGCATCGCTCTCCTGCCCCTAATACCCCCTCTGGCCCTAAAACTTCATCTGGCCCTACCCATCACATTCAATGGCCATAGGGCTGCCCAGAAGGTAACACCCCAGCTTTTCCTGTATTGTCCTCTAATTTTATGGAACAACCCTTTATAGTCCTCAATGTAAATGGGAGGGACATGCCCTTTATTGTAGACACGGGTGCAACCTGTTCCACCATTTGTATGGATGTATATAGAGGTTCAAGGGAAAAGTCGACACCTTCTGTGGGAATAAATGGAGTGTTAACAAAAACCTTCAAAACTATCCCTTTGGAAATTAAATTACCCCACTCCCCTATTTCTCTACGCCACCAGTTTAGCCTAATCCCAGGGTGCCCTGTTAGTCTCCTAGGGAGGGATCTCCTTGGACTACTGGGTACAACTGTGGATTTTTCCCCTGAGGGTGGCATGGCAGTTTCCCTTACTGCCCCATCCTCTGGAATTTTTCTGCAGATGGATATGGATGAGGTACCTGCTTCTGTATGGGCTTCATCCAAGCTAGATGTAGGATACATAAACTGTACCCCTTATAAAGCAAAACTACGTCCAGATGTCAGCCCAATTTATATTAAACAGTATCCCCTGTCACAGGAAAAGAAGGATGGGATCAGACCTATGATCCAGTCCTTCCTTCAACAGGGTATACTCAGGCCTGTAGTCTCCCCCTATAACTCCCCTATTAACCCGGTCCCTAAGGCTACCAAGGACTACAGATTTGTTCAAGACCTTAGGGCAATTAACAATTTGATTATTCCAATAGCCCCCATTGTCCCTGATGTTAACACTCTGATAACAGCCATTCCTCATGAAGCTAAGTATTTTACAGTCATTGACTTAAGTAATGCATTTTTCTCGGTCCCTGTTGACCAAGAGACACAACTACTTATGGCTTTCACTTTTGAGGGGGTTCAGTACACCTGGACTCGCCTTCCCCAGGGCTACGTGGACTCACCAGCTGTTTATTCGCTGGTGCTCCAACAAACCCTTAAGTCATGGACCCCTGGTCATGGTTCCGTCCTGCTGCAGTATGTTGATGATATACTGCTGTGCAGTCCTGACTGGGAAGCCAGCACACAAGACACTGTCAGCTTATTGAAACATTTAGCACTGGAAGGCCACAAGGTAGCCAAGCATAAAATCCAATTGGGTGCAGAGAAGGTTGACTATCTGGGATTTGTGTTACAACAAGGCACACGCTCCCTCAGCTCCAAACGTATTGAAGCTCTACAAAGGATACCCAAACCTGTTACAAAGAAGGAGTTGCTCACCTTCTTGGGTATGATCAATTACTGTCGCCAGTGGATACCTGAATGTTCATACTACGACTCAATTTTGAGAATGGCTGTAAAAGGGGACAGCCCAGATTACATCAGATGGTCACCTGAAATGGACAATGCATATGTGGCACTTAAAGTAGGCATTATGCAGGCCCCAGCTTTAGGACTGCCTAATTATTGTAAACCATTTCATCTTTATGCAAGGGACAACTGTAAAACCATGGCTGCGGTCTGTGCTCAGGAACATGGAGGTGGTATGCGTCCTGTAGCATTTTTCTCCAAAGTAGTCCCTGTTCCGGTTCAGGGGATGCCGGCGTGTCTTAGGGCCCTGGCTGCTTGTGCAATGGCTGTTGAGACTGCTACTACTATCACTCTGGGCCATCCCACTATTCTCCATACATCACACCAAGTGTTGCATTTGATCAAGAATCTCACTACACAACACATGACAGCACAAAGATTAAGTGGTTATGAAATAATTCTCTTAAATTCTACTAATTTACAGATCAAGTACGGCCCTATTAATTCTGGCCCTATGAGTGTACTGCATGCTATCCTTACTCATGACAACCCTAATCTAAGCAAAACTCAGCCAGAAGAACATGACTGTATTCATACTATACATACACATACCTCCCCACGCTTAGACCTCATGGATACCCCTCAGCCAGGTTCTGAGGATGTGTTTGTGGATGGATCTTGTTCCCGACTTGTTGACGGTCAGTACCAGACTGGGTATGCAGTAGTCCAATTACCTGATAAGGTCCTTGAGGCTAGCTCCATACCCCACATGTCAGCCCAAGCTGCTGAGTTGGTTGCCCTCACACGTGCATGCACTCTATTCACTAACAAAGATGTAAATATTTACACTGACTCACGTTACGCTCATGGGGTTGTGCATGATTTTGGAATGATTTGGAAACAAAGAGGATTCATTGCAGCTGATGGTAAAGGCATTTCTCATAAGACATTAATTGAAGACCTCTTGCATGTTTTGCAACTTCCTCGTACAGTGTCTATCATTCACTGTAGAGCTCACACTCAAGGTAGGGATGATATATCCCTAGGCAATGCACTAGCAGATAGAATTGCCAAAGAGGTAGCATCTCAGACCATTTATTATCGTATGATATTTTCAATTTTTAGTCCCCCTACCTGCCCAGAAGAACAGTTGTTGCAAGAACTTCAGGGTTTTGCAACCCATAATGATATTGCATACTGGAAAAAACAAGGTTTGGAAAAAGACCAAAATGGCCTTTATTCCAAAGAGGGGAAGATAGGGATACCAGAAAGCAGTGCCCCTATTTTTATTTCCCAGGCACACGGAGTGGGTCACAAGGGTCTTAAGGTTACTTTGGGTCTTATTCAACAACATTTTGTAATCTTGAATCTTTCTCTTCACTGTCAGGTATACTTACAGAGGTGTGTCCAATGCTTACAGACCAATACTACTGTCACACATAAGGCTAGACATGAACACCTCCCACCACCTACAGGCCCTTTCACCCATTTACAGGTAGATTTCACCCACATCCCCAAAACAGGTAAGCGACAACAATACTTACTGGTGATTGTGGATCACTTCTCAAAATGGCCCGAGGCCTTTGTTACTAATAAGGAGGATGCTAGGACTGTGGTGAAAATACTGACCACTGAAATTATTCCTAGGTATGGCTGCCCATTGCAGATCAATTCTGATAATGGCCCTGCCTTTGCTAGCAAAGTTACACAGGAACTGGCCAAATGGTTACAGTTTACCTGGAAATTTAATGTACCCTACCATCCCCAGAGTTCAGGTATAGTAGAAAGAATGAATAGGACAATTAAGGAGAAACTGATGAAGGCCACAGATGGCACATGGGTTCACTGGCAAACATACTTACCTGCTATTTTAGCTGAAATAAGAATGACCCCAAGCAGGACTACTAAATTGTCACCGTTTGAGATACTCATGGGAAGACCATTTCCTACTCCTTGGGTGAAGGGACGATTTGTTATTATGCCTGGTGATTTAGACTTAATCCAGGAAGAATATGTTAAACAGTTAATTTTTAAACTCAACTCTGTATATGGTGATGTTTCCGTGCAGTTTCCTCTACCCTCACAGGAACCTACACATCCTTATCAGCCTGGTGATCTGGTCAGTATCCGACAGCTGAACAAGAGCAGGAAGGGAAAGTTTCCTTTTGGTCCGCCTACCACTGTGATTGCCGTGACCCGAACCGCTGTGCTCACCGATTCCCAAGATATCTGGATCCATGCATCCCGTCTGAAGCCGTGTCCAAAGAGAGGTGAAGTAGGAGACAAGCTTAAGGTCCTTACTCCGATTGGCCCTGACGACCCAACATCCTTATCTGAAGTGCTATGGCTAAAGTAAACCTATTGGATCCCTTGCATGGGGCAAAGAATTTTTTCATCATCCTAATTCTCTCCATGATTCTCTTCCTACCGCTGATTGTCCTTCTTGATTGTCACTATGATTATGAGAATATGAGAGAGTTCCAGAAGGTCTGCTTCTGGAAATATCACAACTCCACCAGTTACAGTGTCCAATTAGGCCTTGATCATCCTACTAATAGAACCAGACACAAAAGATCACTACCCACAGACAAGACTTTGCAAACTCACACCAATTGTTCTTCTAAATCAGTATTTTGGTGGAGCCGTGCTAAAGAGACAAAAACACAAGAGGATTTTATATGTAATGGCGGCAAAACCTGCCTTGTACTTAATATTACAACTAAAGGTCAAATATGCATTGCTGCAAAGACTGCACAAGTAGTGGTCAAACCATTGCATGATGATTCCGTAAATTGCTCTATAACAATTACTAACACTCCTGGTTTTTATACTCTTGCTTGGCTATTTTCAGAACCTTATCCTTTCACAAACAAAGGAGTTGGTTCAATATTTTATTATTTGCAAAATACTAATGTTTCCTTAGATCAAGACAATCCAGTTCCCCTTACTTCTATCGCTCCTGATAATGTTCATAGCATGTATAATGCCACATGGCCTAGAGGATACGTCCGTATCATATATAATAGAAGTAGAATAGAGAACAGAGGTTGGTTCGCGGTTTTATTATATTGTAGCCCACATACTACACCTACTGTTCATAATTATTCCCATATTCCAATACCCTCATCATGTGTAAACACTACTATAATTCAGAAGGCTGTACACATAACACTAAATATATCTACACCTGATGTACGATTATGTAATCCACTACCTAATAGAGAGAAGAGAGAATGGTATGATACCCTCTTAGGGGGTACAGGAACAGCTATGGGAATATTAAATGGTGTAGACATGGAAATACTAAAGAATAAGTTATCCACGGCAGGGAAAGAATTAGGGATAGGATTTCATGTAATGGCTAAATGGGCCCCTACCATGGTACAATC
>OW240925.1:12858367-12917327 GCA_933207985.1 Pelobates cultripes
ATAAGGATTCTGGAATGACCTTGTTAATTGTCCAAGATTTTGGTATTTGTAATCATCTGGGTTTTATCCAATATGCATACATTATGTAACATCGAATTATAACTGAAAACAACTTGTGAAAAATAAACTATGTCACAATGCTCAATGACCCCCACCGACATGAAAATGGGGTATAAGTATAACTGATGTATCAATTAAAATTTGAATTGGTTATAGAACACATCTCTTGTCTTCTTGACTGATTCCCAGGATCCTGTCTGATAAAGAGGGTGCAGCTCCGGCAAAATATCCATCTTATCCCCTACAAATTGGTGTCAGAAGTTTTTGGGGTGCATTTGTGAACGGAACGAAAGAGATCAGGTAAGAGAATTGGGTGTCTTTTTCACCTTTGTTCTTTTACTTTTCTTTTTCCATCCTTCATACATTGCATAACTACGTTTTTATTGAAAGGGGATTTAAGATTTTATAAGGTCTCCTTGGGTAGGAGTAAAGCCTTACTTGTCTATGGGAGACGTCCCTAGACCCCTCTTTGGTAGAGGTTACCTTTGGTAGGTTGTAAAACAGATTTCCAGTCTTTGGTGGACTTTGGTATTGATTTAACTTAGTTGTTAGTTTGTTAAGCTAAAAAAAAAAAAAAGAATTGTTAACTCTGTACTTGATGGGTATTTTGGCTGTCCTGCAACTTTTTTTTTGCATGCAATATATTTGGTGGCTTTTTATATAATTGTGCAAGGAATTGGAATTTCTGGTTTTAAGCGATACTGCTCGTGGAGAAGTAACAGTTTTGTGGGAACTTTTGATTCCAGACAGCTGTTCTTTAACCACTGAATAATCAGCTATTCCAAATCCGATTATTATTGAGTTTGAAATGGGTACTTCCCAGTCTAAAAAATACCCTCGCCCTAATCCAGGGGAGACTTGCAAGCAGTATGTTGCTAGAGTTGGTGAACTGGGGGATTATTTAGTGGATCCTTGGGTGGACAATTTGTCAGGATGGACACAAGGACAGGGCAGTGAAACTCCCTTCCCTAAAGACGGGGCTAATGATGATTATTTTCTGAGTATGGTTAAGGGATTATGTTTGGAAGATAAGAAATCTTTTCCTTGGTATGAGGGAGATCCAGAATGGGACAAAGAATACATGAGACAGGGGGGTGAGAATTGGCTTAAGATTGTACCTCACTGGTACCCTGTTTCCCAAGAGGGGAAAAGGATAAAAAAGAATAAAAAGAATAAAAAGAAAATTAAAGAAACTGTTGTTAATACCTGCAAATCACAGCCTACACCCCATACTTTAGCCCACTATATCCTAACCTATCACCTAAAAATTATGATGATTTAGTTCTTGCTGTAGCAGTTGGATCACAAAGAATAGCCACTGCTCCATCAAGTTCCCTTTCTCCCCAAGATGAGAAGGTTAAACAAATTCAGCGAAGGTCCCCTAAGGGTATCCAGACTATGTATAAGAAAAAGATGGGGCTGGGTGTTAAAAGAACAGATAAAGATGATGGAGAGGAGGAAGGGGAAGAAGAATTTGATGAATTAGACACACAACAGACATATCCTTTTCTGACTGTTGGAGATCAATTAATTTTGAAACCTTTAACTCCAGGAGAATTGAAGGACATAATTAAAGGAGCTCCAAATCCTAGAACGAATCCTTCTGCATGTATTATGTACTTGAAGAGAATGTGCCAAGGACAGAATATGACACAAATTGACATAAAGTTAATTATTGATGGACTATTAGATTATGACTCAGAATCTGGGTGGGAATGGAATAGAGTAACCACTGTCAGTGTTCCACTTGATGGAACCACAGTGAGTACTTATCCATTAGCCACGGAAAAAGGGAGAGACATTATGTGGGATGAAGTAAAAACAGAGATGATGAGATTATGGAAAGACAAGCAGTCTATCTCCACTGCTTTGTCCTGTAAACAGGGCACAAAGGAGACAGTGACAGAATTCACTAAAAGGTTTTATAAATGTTGGAAAGATGAAGCTGGACTTGGTTCAGAGGAAAGTGGTATGGGTTCTTTAAAAATACAGACTTGCATTGGGAATATGCTTCCAGCATATTCACTGCTAGTTAAACAGCTGATTTCAGAGTGGTCAACTTTAACTCCAGTTAAATTCTTGCAGAAAATACATGAGAGAGAAGCAGCAGGTTGTTTTGCTATTGGTAAAGATGGAAAGAGTATGTTGTATCAGTCACAGGGTTTACAGCATTGTGATCCTAATCGTGCAAGACAGAGAGATTTTGGAGGTGATAGGAGATTAAACCAAAGAGGATTTAGGGGTCCAGGGGGAAGAGGACGTGGAGGAAATAGGTCCCAACCATTTACTAATAGAAGGACATATTGTTTTAACTGTGGAAGGCAGGGACACTGGATGAATGAGTGCCCCAACCCTATCAGACAAAAGACTGGACAGGCTGAACAGACCCCAGGTCGCCCATGGATACCCCAACAGCCCCACTACCCCCCACAGCATCGCTCTCCTGCCCCTAAAACCCCCTCTGGCCCTAAAACTTCATCTGGCCCTACCCATCACATTCAATGGCCATAGGGCTGCCCAGAAGGTAACACTCCAGCTTTTCCTGTATTGTCCTCTAATTTTATGGAACAACCCTTTATAGTCCTCAATGTAAATGGGAGGGACATGCCCTTTATTGTAGACACGGGTGCAACCTGTTCCACCATATGTATGGATGTATATAGAGGTTCAAGGGAAAAGTCGACACCTTCTGTGGGAATAAATGGAGTGTTAACAAAAACCTTCAAAACTATCCCTTTGGAAATTAAATTACCCCACTCCCCTATTTCTCTACGCCACCAGTTTAGCCTAATCCCAGGGTGCCCTGTTAGTCTCCTAGGGAGGGATCTCCTTGGACTACTGGGTACAACTGTGGATTTTTCCCCTGAGAGTGGCATGGCAGTTTCCCTTACTGCCCCATCCTCTGGAATTTTTCTGCAGATGGATATGGATGAGGTACCTGCTTCTGTATGGGCTTCATCCAAGCTAGATGTAGGATACATAAACTGTACTCCTTATAAAGCAAAACTACGTCCAGATGTCAGCCCAATTTATATTAAACAGTATCCCCTGTCACAGGAAAAGAAGGATGGGATCAGACCTATGATCCAGTCCTTCCTTCAACAGGGTATACTCAGGCCTGTAGTCTCCCCCTATAACTCCCCTATTAACCCGGTCCCTAAGGCTACCAAGGACTACAGATTTGTTCAAGACCTTAGGGCCATTAACAATTTGATTATTCCAATAGCCCCCATTGTCCCTGATGTTAACACTCTGATAACAGCCATTCCTCATGAAGCTAAGTATTTTACAGTCATTGACTTAAGTAATGCATTTTTCTCGGTCCCTGTTGACCAAGAGACACAACTACTTATGGATTTCACTTTTGAGGGGGTTCAGTACACCTGGACTCGCCTTCCCCAGGGCTACGTGGACTCACCAGCTGTTTATTCGCTGGTGCTCCAACAAACCCTTAAGTCATGGACCCCTGGTCATGGTTCCGTCCTGCTGCAGTATGTTGATGATATACTGCTGTGCAGTCCTGACTGGGAAGCCAGCACACAAGACACTGTCAGCTTATTGAAACATTTAGCACTGGAAGGCCACAAGGTAGCCAAGCATAAAATCCAATTGGGTGCAGAGAAGGTTGACTATCTGGGATTTGTGTTACAACAAGGCACACGCTCCCTCAGCTCCAAACGTATTGAAGCTCTACAAAGGATACCCAAACCTGTTACAAAGAAGGAGTTGCTCACCTTCTTGGGTATGATCAATTACTGTCGCCAGTGGATACCTGAATGTTCATACTACGACTCAATTTTGAGAATGGCTGTAAAAGGGGACAGCCCAGATTACATCAGATGGTCACCTGAAATGGACAATGCATATGTGGCACTTAAAGTAGGCATTATGCAGGCCCCAGCTTTAGGACTGCCTAATTATTGTAAACCATTTCATCTTTATGCAAGGGACAATTGTAAAACCATGGCTGCGGTCTGTGCTCAGGAACATGGAGGTGGTATGCGTCCTGTAGCATTTTTCTCCAAAGTAGTCCCTGTTCCGGTTCAGGGGATGCCGGCGTGTCTTAGGGCCCTGGCTGCTTGTGCAATGGCTGTTGAGACTGCTACTACTATCACTCTGGGCCATCCCAATATTCTCCATACATCACACCAAGTGTTGCATTTGATCAAGAATCTCACTACACAACACATGACAGCACAAAGATTAAGTGGTTATGAAATAATTCTCTTAAATTCTACTAATTTACAGATCAAGTACGGCCCTATTAATTCTGGCCCTATGAGTGTACTGCATGCTATCCTTACTCATGACAACCCTAATCTAAGCAAAACTCAGCCAGAAGAACATGACTGTATTCATACTATACATACACATACCTCCCCACGCTTAGACCTCATGGATACCCCTCAGCCAGGTTCTGAGGATGTGTTTGTGGATGGATCTTGTTCCCGACCTGTTGACGGTCAGTATCAGACTGGGTATGCAGTAGTCCAATTACCTGATAAGGTCCTTGAGGCTAGCTCCATACCCCACATGTCAGCCCAAGCTGCTGAGTTGGTTGCCCTTACACGTGCATGCACTCTATTCACTAACAAAGATGTAAATATTTACACTGATTCACGTTACGCTCATGGGGTTGTGCATGATTTTGGAATGATTTGGAAACAAAGAGGATTCATTGCAGCTGATGGTAAAGGCATTTCTCATAAGACATTAATTGAAGACCTCTTGCATGCTTTGCAACTTCCTCGTACAGTGTCTATCATTCACTGTAGAGCTCACACTCAAGGTAGGGATGATATATCCCTAGGCAATGCACTAGCAGATAGAATTGCCAAAGAGGTAGCATCTCAGACCATTTATTTTCGTATGATATTTTCAATTTTTAGTCCCCCTACCTGCCCAGAAGAACAGTTGTTGCAAGAACTTCAGGGTTTTGCAACCCATGAAGATATTGCATACTGGAAAAAACAAGGTTTGGAAAAAGACCAAAATGGCCTTTATTCCAAAGAGGGGAAGATAGGGATACCAGAAAGCAGTGCCCCTATTTTTATTTCCCAGGCACACGGAGTGGGTCACAAGGGTCTTAAGGTTACTCTGGGTCTTATTCAACAACATTTTGTAATCTTGAATCTTTCTCTCCACTGTCAGGTATACTTACAGAGGTGTGTCCAATGCTTACAGACCAATACTACTGTCACACATAAGGCTAGACATGAACACCTCCCACCACCTACAGGCCCTTTCACCCATTTACAGGTAGATTTCACCCACATCCCCAAAACAGGTAAGCGACAACAATACTTACTGGTGATTGTGGATCACTTCTCAAAATGGCCCGAGGCCTTTGTTACTAATAAGGAGGACTGTTACTAGGACTGTGGTGAAAATACTGACCACTGAAATTATTCCTAGGTATGGCTGCCCATTGCAGATCAATTCTGATAATGGCCCTGCCTTTGCTAGCAAAGTTACACAGGAACTGGCCAAATGGTTACAGGTTACCTGGAAATTTAATGGACCCTACCATCCCCAGAGTTCAGGTATAGTAGAAAGAATGAATAGGACAATTAAGGAGAAACTGATGAAGGCCACAGATGGCACATGGGTTCACTGGCAAACATACTTACCTGCTATTTTAGCTGAAATAAGAATGACCCCTAGCAGGACTACTAAATTGTCACCGTTTGAGATACTCATGGGAAGACCATTTCCTACTCCTTGGGTGAAGGGACGATTTGTTATTATGCCTGGTGATTTAGACTTAATCCAGGAAGAATATGTTAAACAGTTAATTTTTAAACTCAACTCTGTATATGGTGATGTTTCCGTGCAGTTTCCTCTACCCTCACAGGAACCTACACATCCTTATCAGCCTGGTGATCTGGTCTGTATCCGACAGCTGAACAAGAGCAGGAAGGGAAAGTTTCCTTTTGGTCCGCCTACCACTGTGATTGCCGTGACCCGAACCGCTGTGCTCACCGATTCCCAAGATATCTGGATCCATGCATCCCGTCTGAAGCCGTGTCCAAAGAGAGGTAAAGTAGGAGACAAGCTTAAGGTCCTTACTCCGATTGGCCCTGACGACCCAACATCCTTATCTGAAGTGCTATGGCTAAAGTAAACCTATTGGATCCCTTGCATGGGGCAAAGAATTTTTTCATCATCCTAATTCTCTCCATGATTCTCTTCCTACCGCTGATTGTCCTTCTTGATTGTCACTATGATTATAAGAATATGAGAGAGTTCCAGAAGGTCTGCTTCTGGAAATATCACAACTCCACCAGTTACAGTGTCCAATTAGGCCTTGATCATCCTACTAATAGAACCAGACACAAAAGATCACTACCCACAGACAAGACTTTGCAAACTTACACCAATTGTTCTTCTAAATCAGTATTTTGGTGGAGCCGTGCTAAAGAGACTAGAACACAAGAGGATTTTATATGTAATGGCGGCAAAACCTGCCTTGTACTTAATATTACAACTAAAGGTCAAATATGCATTGCTGCAAAGACTGCACAAGTAGTGGTCAAACCATTGCATGATGATTCCGTAAATTGCTCTATAACAATTACTAACACTACTGGTTTTTATACTCTTGCTTGGCTATTTTCAGAACCTTATCCTTTCACGAACAAAGGAGTTGGTTCAATATTTTATTATTTGCAAAATACTAATGTTTCCTTAGATCAAGACAATCCAGTTCCCCTTACTTCTATCGCTCCTGATAATGTTCATAGCATGTATAATGCCACATGGCCTAGAGGATACGTCCGTATCATATATAATAGAAGTAGAATAGAGAACAGAGGTTGGTTCGCGGTTTTATTATATTGTAGCCCACATACTACACCTACTGTTCATAATTATTCCCATATTCCAATACCCTCATCATGTGTAAACACTACTATAATTCAGAAGGCTGTACACATAACACTAAATATATCTACACCTGATGTACGATTATGTAATCCACTACCTAATAGAGAGAAGAGAGAATGGTATGATACCCTCTTAGGGGGTACAGGAACAGCTATGGGAATATTAAATGGTGTAGACATGGAAATACTAAAGAATAAGTTATCCACGGCAGGGAAAGAATTAGGGATAGGATTTCATGTAATGGCTAAATGGGCCCCTACCATGGTACAATCACAATGGAAGGAATTACAATTAGAACAATCTATGTACACCTATCTGGGTAATCTAACATATGCTATTACTAACCTAACAAAAGGAAGCACTGACTGGACCTTATGTGCCACTAGAGTTTTATGGATGCATCAACAAAGGTTAAGACTAGAGAATACTCTTATGGTACCTAAAATACAGAAAGTCAGAGAAATTATGGAATTGACTGACAATTATTGGATTAGTTTAAGGTCAAATGATGTAGATTGTGAGGAATGGGTAGAAGATGAGATATCGAGTTATTCATGTAGGATTGGATTTACCTTATATGAAGTCGCTCCAACCCATATAAAACTAGCATGTAAGTTCTTTACTTTACCTACACCTATGTTTAATATACTTAATGATAATCTTACTTGGTGGAATCCAACTTTTACAGGAGAATATATATTCCCCAAGGATAATAAAACATATTCATTAGAACACTGTGATAAGGCAGATAAAGGTTACACATGCAGACATTCCTCACCCATCTATGAACCATGCTTATTAGCCAATCAAATAAGTAGTTGTACTTGGCATGTATATCCATCGGATTATTCAGTTATGTTAGAAATAGAACCACAAATAGTGTGCCTAGCCATAAAACCAACCTGTCAATATTCCCGAAGTTGATAAACATTTACCCTTTGTAGGATGTATATCAAATGCAACCTGGATAAAATGGAAAGATCATACTTATTTCCTGCAACCTATTCCTAGTATATACAGATCTAAAAAATATATTCCACCTGCGTTACCTATCGTTGATTATCAACTTCCTACAGGAATAATAATTAATTTACTAAGAGGAAAAGGAGATATGTTTAAACATTTGAAAGCACATAAAGATGCCTTAGTACATACTGAAATATCCACCCACATAGTTGAAAGGGAATTAATTAAAGTTAGTTCTAAAATCCAGGAAAATTTTGCTCATCATTGGTATGATGCCCTCACAGGTTGGTCCCCTACTGGCGCACAAGTTGTAAGGTCCTTTTTCTACCCTCTTGTCATCATTGTGATAATACTTGCAATAATGATATTGTTTAATTGTTATCTAACTTGCACACTTAAGAAACGTGTACAACAGATGATTACAAAAGCTGAAAATCGACAGCTCGATCTCCTCTTAAAGGGAAAACCTACGGCATAGAGCAAATGGGGGAAATCGAGGTGAAGAAATAAGGAAAGTCCCGCAGACGTGATTAGCACGTCTGAATATACCTCCTTTCGTTTCTCTGCCGCAGGCCTCCCATGGATATTCCATAAGGTAGATCACGATATGATCTAAAGAGAGGAATTGTAGGATATGAATATCCATTTTGCTCTATATCCTAACTGTTCATGTAAGGGTTAATTTGAATCAAGAATAAATTTGGAATTGTATCTCCAATTCTCAGAAATGTTATTGAAGCATGATTTTGTCATGTTCCTGGAAAGAAGATATTTGCGTGACATGACATGACATGACATGACATGGCGTGACATGACATGGCGTGACATGACATGACATGACATGACATGACATGATAAGGATTCTGGAATGACCTTGTTAATTGTCCAAGATTTCTGTATTTGTAATCATCTGGGTTTTATCCAATATGCATACATTATGTAACATCGAATTATAACTGAAAACAACTTGTGAAAAATAAACTATGTCACAATGCTCTATGACCCCCACCGACATGAAAATGGGGTATAAGTATAACTGATGTATCAATTAAAATTTGAATTGGTTATAGAACACATCTCTTGTCTTCTTGACTGATTCCCAGGATCCTGTCTGATAAAGAGGGTGCAGCTCCGGCAAAATATCCATCCTATCCCCTACAGAGAGGTCTTCCCCACACGGTCCTGGAGGACAGAGGTTGATCCAGGGTGGAAGGAAGACGGCGAGAATCCAGTTAAGCTACGGCGGTTGTGGAGTCTGCAGTGGTTGTGGTGTCCAGTGCGTCTGTCAATGGAGGTGCCCAGTCGGGGTGCCAGGTGATCCATTACAGCCGCTGCCATGTGTTGTTCCTACGAACGCCAGCCACGCAGCCATTCGGTAATTAAGCTGTGATTAACCACAGCTTCTGGGTGGTTAACGAGCAGCACACTCCACAGGCAGTGTGGTTGGCTGTTCAGCAGTTTGATCGGTAAACTCTATTTACCGTACCACATAGGGAAAAAGGCACAAACAAGCCTTTTTACAGTCTGGGAATAAAGTGTTGGCCATGGGCCATAGTCATAGGACAGGAGGCTGGCAATCAGGCTCCTCCAAAAGCAAGTGGCAAAAGGTAGTTTATCACATATCTTCCCTTTTGGGGGAGACTAACCAGGTACCTGACCTTCTGTTAGTCGAGTTAGTCGAGCAACCCACCCACAAAGAAAAATTAGCAGAGTAGCCCACCCACAATAAACGGTGCTGGTCTGTAGGTCCCAGGTTGTAGGGTAAGAGTTCAGCACCCTCGGTTTCCCTGGTGCTGCTAGGCAAAAGGCCTTTGGGGGGTAGAGGCCAGCTG
The DNA here is from genome assembly GCA_933207985.1 of Pelobates cultripes. Classification (NCBI taxonomy): domain Eukaryota; kingdom Metazoa; phylum Chordata; class Amphibia; order Anura; family Pelobatidae; genus Pelobates; species Pelobates cultripes. Next base: position 12,868,111 of record OW240925.1, read on the forward strand.
CGCTCTGCCCCGATTCCAGCATTTCAGCTGAGGCATCTAGGGCAAAGTCCTGCCCGGTGGCAAGGGGACCGTTAGGGCAGAGACCAGTGGTGCTCTGCTCTGTAGCCAGCGTGATAGCTGGGTAGAGGAGTGGACGATTAGTTCCTGGCTCACGGACTGGGGGAGGGCAGAGGCTAACTGCGCTGTGCCTGTTTGCCATCGCTTCTGCTGGGGTGAGGGGGTTTCAAGTCAGTCTTGCAACAAGGGGGTTAGTAGGGCAGAGGCCAGCGGTGCTTTGCCCTGATGCGAGCTCTTCCCCTGGGGTAGCCATGCATGATGTTAGGCTCTGGACAGGGGAGAAGGGGAGGGCAGAGGCCAACTGCACTATGTCCAGCTGCCAGCTCTTCTGCTGGGGGGACCGGGGCATCGTCCTGCCCGGTAGTAAGAGGAACGTGAGGGCAGAGGCCAGCGGCGCTCTGCCCGGGTTCCACCTCTTCGGTTGAGAGGAGGCCAGTGGGGGTTAACATCTCCTTTGTTAACCCTGGTACAAAGTTAGGAGTTAGATGGGGAGGGGAGAAATTGCTTACCTCCTCCTCCTGGTACTCCTGCTGCCGCTGGGGAGAGAGGTTGATGCTCTCTTCTCCCTGTGAAACATACTGCTGCTGGGGAGAGAGACCAATTGTCTCTTCTCCCTGGAACTCACCCTGCCGATGGGGATGGAGGTCCCTGCTCTCCTCTCCCTGTAACTGGGTCTGCCACTGGGGAGGGAGGTTGATGCTCTCCTCTACATGTAACTCATACTTTGGTTGGGAATCTGGGCTGGCTACCCAGTATCCCTGTAGGGCCGGTAGAGAGATCTCGGTCCCATCTCCACCTGCCTGCTGCGGGTCCTTCCAGGACCAGTCTATGAGGTCCGCTACATCGGGTACCTCTGGTTGCTGTTGGGGAAGTAGAATGGTTGTCTCTTCCTGTTACAAACTGCTATTTGTAACTGGCCCTTTAAATGATAAATTGCCCTGCTTCCCTGGATTGTGGAGAAGCCTATTTGCCAGCCTCCTTCCTCATGACTATGGCCCCTGGGAGATTGTGCCCCTGAAAACTTATGGACTTTTATTGGATGTGTATGGCCCTTTAAGAACCGTCTGAGGACATATTGTGACTTTGTTGAACAATGCCCCTTTAAGACGGTGTCCCCAAACCTTTAATAACTTGTCCCTGGCTTTCTCCCACTTGGTTCAGTAAATGGGGCTTACTGAACCAAGTATTACACAGGCGGACCACCCAGAAGTGGAAGTGTGCAGGCAATTTACCTCCCAGGCTGTTAGGTTACTGCAGGTTAATTGCCGAGCGCTGGGTGGCCGCAGTTCGTGCAAACCAACACGTGGCGGCGGCCATCTTTGTTCTTCGAACGAGGTTAGCGGTATGTGTAGCCAAATTCATGGAACTAAAATCGGCTACGCATTTCCGCGAACACCGCTGACCCTTACCTTCTCCCATACTGAACTTGCAGCTGCAGAGACTAAGTCCCGTTCGAAGATTCAAATGCAAAATGGGTCGTTTTTCTGCACGAAATTGACCGGCCGCACAGCCCAAATCTATGGAACTGTTTTGGGCAGGAAAATGTGCTTGCGGTCGGTCATAGAGGACTTACGTCTAACTTTTGATCTACTGGATGGATTTGGCTGATTTTTGAGAGTGTTTACGTTTAAAGTGTGCTGATTAATACTATGTAATTTATGAAGAATGGATGTATGGTTTTAAAGTTACAGTGTATGTGTAAAAACTGTATTTTTCCTGCTTGTGATAATTATGTTAACCCATTGTGTAACATAATTATGTCACAGGCAGAGGGGAGGATTTTGTGTGTAATTGCTGGGAGTGTTTTCGGTAATGTACGTGTATGATTGGTTGTTTTGTAATGCCCTGTGGGTAGTCCTATTGTAGGGAACCCAGCATAAAAGAAGCTTCTTTTGGTGCCAATAAACAGAATCACTTGACGCTCTAACTCGCAGCCTTGACTCATGTTTGTAGGGGACAGCTATAATCACTACAGGGATTGCTATGCTCTTCATACTCCCTTAGCTACTGAGCTCTTGTAAGAGCTTCTGTTCCTGATCCTGCTTCGCTCTACAGAAGGAAGAGGTTCACCTACTGGAACCTGGAGCCTGGTCGTAGGTCCAGGGCGCAGAGCAGATGTCGAGATACCAGCCCAGCAGCGGTGGTTCGTGGAGTCTACAGTACTTATGGTGGCTATGCAGTAGTTATGGTGTCTACGGTGCTGATGGTCCTTTGGTGAGCGCTAGGAGCATCCTTTCTACGGTCCAACTTCCAGCCAGCCTGGAGGCAACCGTAACACTTCCCTCTGCACTGTGCACTGCCGCTGGGGAGGGAGGTTGCTGCTCTCATCTCCCTGTAACTCGTTCTGCCGCTGGGGAGGGAGAACGGTTGTCTCCTCTCCCTGTAACTCACACTGGGGTTGGGGATCTGGGCCGACTGCCCAGCATTCCTGAAGGGCCGGTAGAGAGACCTCGGTCCCATCTCTACCTGCCATTAGGGGTTCCTCCCAGTAAAATTCTATGATATCCTTCCAGATGAAGGGCTCTAGACCTGAATCTGCCATTCTGTTCTCCTGGGGTACCTCTGGTTGCTGTTGGGGAAGGAGACCGGTTGTCTCTTCCCTCTGCATGGTGCATTGCCGCTGGGGAGGGAGGTCGCTGCTCTCCTCTCTGTAGCGTTACTTACCTTATCCAGGGGCCGGCCGCGGTCCTCTCTTCGAGCCGCGTGCGGTCCTGCGGCTGCACGAGCCGCGTGCGGCTCGTCCGACGGCTTCAATGGGAAGGCGGGCAGTGACCGCGAGAAGCGGTCACGTGTCCCGCCTGAATCTAAGAGCGCGCCGCGAGTCTCGGGCGCGCTCTTAAAGAGACAGTGGGAGCCTAAATTGTCAAAAGGCTCCCATTGGCCCCTGTCATACCACACTCCCCATACACTTACCTTTTGGGGGTGTGGATATGACAGGAGCCAATCACATTAGTTTAGAAGCTATTTAAACTTACCTCTCCCTTTACTCCCTGCCCTATCGTGGTTTCTGTTACAGTTCCCTTTAGCGCTTGTTGTGTTCAGTTGTGTTTCTTCGTATTGACTTTTGCTTTGTTTCTGACTACGTTTTCTCTTTATCCTTATCTGTTCTGTTTGCCGGCTTGCTGTTTACTGTGTACCAGACCCCGGCTAGTCCTAGTTTACGCTGTCTCTCTGTGCCCTTGACTTCGGATCGTTCCTGACTCTGTCTCCTCTCATATACGTCGAGTCCGGCCATTCTGAGGTCCGGTAGACGTATCTCTCCTCTGTGTTGTCTTCTGTTTAGCTGAATCCTGCGTGTTGGGGTATATTCTCGTTACACTCTCCCTGTTGCTCAGTCTGCTCCTCGAGGTAGGGACTGGTTGTCAGTATCCCCCAACTCCACAGCTTGTACTCAAATGCACGTTCTCGGCATCCAACTTGCGACATACTCGGTGGTCCACCTCATCCGAAGGATTTGGGCCAGACCAGACCAGCCGCCTCCTTACCTCCTTAACGTCATGGTTGCTTGGTTCTCTAGGGTGCTGCTCCTCGCACTAGGAAGCCATCCCACCGCTGCCACCAAATGTTATGGTTGCCCCAGGCTAGCTGAGGGTTGGACCATAGAAAGGATGCTCCTAGTGCTCACCAAGGACCATCAGCACCGCACCAGACCCCATAAGCACTGAAGACTCCACGAACCGCTGCAGTTTGGTTGGGATCTCGCCGTCTCCTACCCACCCTGGACCTACGACAAGGCTCCAGGTTCCAGTGGGTGAACCTTTTGTTTCCCTGAGAGCGAAGTAGGAACAGGAACTAGCTCTTACAAGAGCTCAGTGAAGCTAAGGGAGTATGAAGAGCATAGTAATCCCTGTAGTGATTATAGCTGTTCCCTCCAAACAAGAGTCAAGGCTGTGAGTTGAGGGTCAAGTAGAACTGGTTTAATGAGCATACAGGCATCTCTTATATACACATTTCCCCACAAGGTTACCACCCACATGGACCTTGTGGAACACAGGACACAAAGTTACAACAGCCAAATCAACACAGTACAGTATAGTCAGAAACTCCCAGCTAATGCACACACACCCTCCCCTCTGCCTGTGATACAATTAACAAACACAAGGGACTAACTTAATTATCACAGGAAGGAAAATATACAGTTTTACCAAAAACACAGAAACACCCCAACACAACAACATATCCCCACAATACATATACATCCCTGGATAGCCCTGATCTGGGTGAACAACATATCCAAAAATCACCCAGATCAGAGCAGAATTCAAAAGTTTTATGGAAGTCCCATTTGACCGACCGCAAGCATGGCTTTCATGTCCAAAACAGTTCCACAGATTTAGGCTGTGCGGCCGGTCTATCTTCTCCTCTATCCTGGAGATAATTGGCTTAAGTGGCTGTGGTAAGCCAATTATCTCCAGGTACAGGAAATATCTCTAAGTATAAAAACGGTTACAAAAACCACATAAAAATACATAACTCTTATAATACAATGTTTAACCTATAGATAGCTTGCATCTGAGTGCTCAATATGTCCAATGTTAAAAGTGCCCTATAGTACAAATCTGGTTGGGGTCAGAAAATAGCAAGGGCTGATGGGAGATTGAGGAGGGACAAAGCAGTTTCAACTGGTCTGGCAGTGTCCAATAAGCCCAAATAGGGATTTTAAACGGCAAAACACCCCAGGGGCCATAGTCACAGGGCAAGAGGCTGGCAAGCAGGCCTCTCCAAAAGCCAGTGGCGAAGTGTTGTTCACCACAGAAAGAGAGCCCCAAACTGATATTATGGAGCAGGAAAAACTAGGGGACCGGTTAACCTATGTCATGACGGACCAGTCCCAGGTTACTAGAGGAGAAACGACTGACATTCACATGAGAACCAAGGTACACCTCTTTAGCTACTCATAAAATGAAGACCCAAGATCAAGCCCCATTTAGACAGCTCCCCTACCATATACCTGAAGCAGACCGAGAAGGGATGCGGAAGAAAATACAGGAGATGTTGCGTCTAGGTGTGATTTTGCATGAACTACAGGTGACTAATTAACTGGACCACTACAGATGCTTACCCGATGCCCCGGTTAGACAAACTGTTAGATCGCATAGCCAGGGGACGTTATCAGACCAACATAGACCTGTGCAAATGCTATTGGCAGATTCCCCTGGTCAAGGAAGCTATCTACAAGTTGGCCTTTGTTATCCCATTTGGCTTGTATCAGTTTAGGGTCATGTCATTCAGGATAAAGAACACCCCGACCACCTTCCAGTGCATGGTGGATAGACTCCTTGATGGCTTCCAGGATTTTACCTGTGCGCTTTCCAGGATTTTGCCTGGATGACATTGTGATCTACAGTGAGTCTTGGGAGGAATACTTGGTTCATGTAGGGGCAGTGCTAGATAAGATTAGGGCCACGGGCCTGACTCTGAAACCAGACAAGTGCCATCTTGACATGGCAAAGGTCCAATACTTGGGACACTGGGTGGGGTGTGGAAAGCAGCGTCCAGAACCTGCTAAGATTGAGGCAGTCACTAACTAGCCCACACCTCGCACCAAGAGCCAGGTACTAGCCTTTTTAGGGACAGCTGGGTATTATAGATGCTTTGACCCTGACTATAGTTCTACCCCTGAATGACCAGACAAAGAAAAGTTTACCTAGGCAGATACTGTGGACTTCAGCATGTAAACATAGAAACATAGAATGTGACGGCAGATAAGAACCATTCGGCCCATCTAGTCTGCCCAATATTTCAAAATACTTTTAATTAGTCCCTGGCCTTATCTTAAGTCTAGGATAGCCTTATGCCTATCCCACGCACTGTGTTAACCTCTACCACTTCAGTTGGAAGGCTATTCCATGCATCCACTACCCTCTCACTAAAGTAATACTTCCTGAAATTATTTCTAATCCTTTGCCCCTCTAATTTAAGACTATGTCCTCTTGTTGTGGTAGCTCTCCTTCTTTTAAATATAGTCTCCTCTTTTACTCTGTTGATTTCCTTTATATATTTACATGTTTCTATCATATCCCCCATGTCTCGTCTTTCCTCCAAGCTATACTGTAAAGCCGCTTTCCAGTCTGTGATGGAACGCTGGTATGCCGTCACTTGGGCATCAAGGGCTCCTTTGTTTGGGTGGGCTCTGGTGGGGTGCGGCCATTTAGACCGCACAGACTTAAACCCAGCCACAACATGGAAAGACAAGATAGTGCCAAACCAGAGACTGTGTGACCATGTGGGTGGGGTTTGCGACTTTCTCCTTTGTGCCTTAGGGAGCTGAGTCACCTATTGTTGACTGTGTGTTAATCCTTTTACCTAATGCATGTTTTCTGTGTATGCAAAGTAGGTGTTCTATGCTAGTGTGTCCTATTGGTTATTAATGGGCTTAGTGTGATTGGCTGCTTGTTTAGGCCCAGTTTTATTTGTTGCCGTTCCAAACCTTTGTGTGTTTACTAATGAGTTTACTTGTCTACAAATACTTGGGTGTGTCTAATAAAAATTAGTTCCTGTTTGTGGCGGGATGGCAGCATATGTGTGAATTGTCCCTTTGATGCTTGTGGATGTACCCTGCTGAAATTTTTTCCCCATGTATATCTGCCTTTCAACCACGCGGGGCGCTCCGGCACAAGGGTCCCGTGCACCGGACCACCCCGTTGTCAAGTTAGAAAGTTCACACTAATTAATCAGAACGTTCACACTGGCAACATAGGTGTGAAACCACAAGGGAAGTAATCAATGAGCATGCTTTCTCTAACTTACCTTGCAGGGACTTCTGAGGTTGATGGGGATATCGTATAGGGTACCGAGGGCCCAGATTGTGGCAGGCTTATGTCTATATGTTTCCATGTCCCCTACTTATGTGTGTATGTTTCCCCTTTGTATTCTGGCTGTCCCTGTTATGGTACACCCAGGTATGAGAGGGGTTAACACCGTTAAGGACATTCACCTTCCGAAGGGAGAAGCAGCTAACAAACGCTCCAATCAGCAAAACAGGAACCATACGAAATACTCCACGTACCAACCAGCCGAACGAGAAAAACGTCAGAATATTAATCCCCCAAAGTATGAGACAAGGCTCCGTATTGTGGGTCAAGCAGAGATCTGATTTAATGGGGCTACCTGCCCGGTATTTATGCAGGTCTCCCACCATAGAAACATAGAAACATAGAATGTGACGGCAGATAAGAACCATTTGGCCCATCTAATCTGCCCAATTTTCTAAATACTTTCATTAGTCTCTGGCCTTATCTTATAGTTAGGATAGCCTTATGCCTATCCCATGCATGCTTAAACTCCTTTACTGTGTTAACCTCTACCACTTCAGCTGGAAGGCTATTCCATGCATCCACTACCCTCTCAGTAAAGTAATACTTCCTGATATTATTTTTAAACCTTTGTCCCTCTAATTTAAGACTATGTCCTCTTGTTGTGGTAGTTTTTCTTCTTTTAAATATAGTCTCCTCCTTTACTGTGTTGATTCCCTTTATGTATTTAAATGTTTCTATCATATCCCCCCTGTCTCGTCTTTCCTCCAAGTTATACATGTTAAGATCCTTTAACCTTTCCTGGTAAGTTTTATCCTGCAATCCATGAACCAGTTTAGCAGCCCTTCTCTGAACTCTCTCTAAATTATCAATATCCTTCTGAAGATACGGTCTCCAGTACTGCGTACAATACTCCAAGTGGGGTCTCACCAGTGTTCTGTACAATGGCATGAGCACTTCCCTCTTTCTACTGCTAATACCTCTCCCTATACAACCAAGCATTCTGCTAGCATCTCCTGCTGCTCTATTACATTCTCAGAAGTCATCAGAAATAATCACCCCTAAATACCTTTCCTCAGATTTTGAGGTTAGGACTCAAATATTCTGTACTCTGCCCTTGGGTTTTTACGTCCAAGATGCATTATCTTGCACTTATCCACATTAAATGTCAGTTGCCACAACTCTGACCATTTTTCTAGTTTACCTAAATCATTAGCCATTTGGCTTATCCCTCCTGGAACATCAACCCTGTTACATATCTTAGTATCATCAGCAAAAAGACACACCTTACCATCAAGACCTTCTGCAATATCACTAATAAAAATATTAAAGAGAATGGGTTCAAGTACAGATCCCTGAGGTACCCCACTGGTGACAAGCCCAAGCTTCGAATATACTCCATTGACTACAACCCTCTTTTGCCTGTCACTCAGCCATTCAACAATATTGGAATCCAAACTAAAATATTGCAGTTTATTGATAAGTATTCTATGTGCAACAGTGTCAAAAGCCTTACTGAAATATAGGTAAGCAATGTCTACTGCACCACCCTGATCTATAATTTTAGTTACCCAATCAAAAAAATCAATAAGATTAGTTTGGCATGATCTCCCTGAAGTAAACCCATGTTGTCTCTGATCTTGAAATCCATGTGTTTTTAGATGTTCAACAATCCTATGGTTTCCATCACTTTCCCCAATACTGAAGTAAGGCTTACTGGCCTATAGTTGCCCGACTCCTCCCTATTACCTTTCTTGTGAATGGGCACAATGATTAATGATTGGTTAAATAAATCTGTTAATGGTTTTGCTAGTACACCACTAAGCTCTTTTAATAGCTTTGGGTGTATTCCATCAGGTCCCATTGACTTATTTGTCTTTACTTTTGACAGTTGAAATAGAACCAGGTGGACACTCCCCTAGGGGACCTGGTGGAAAAAAAATCATCACAGTGCAGGTATAAACACTCCCCTTTTAGTCATGTAGCAAATTGAAGTAACTCAATTATCCCCTAGGACAGAGGCCAAACTCCATTTTACAGGTGGCAAATAAAACACATAAAAATACATAATATTCAAACTAACGAATGAAACATACCGGTTTGACATATCCCCAGATAGCTTTGATCTGAGCGCACATTATTACTGAATGGCGCTCAGATACCATACACTCAGTCCAATCGCCATGGAGCCAAAGTCTTGCACATAGTCTTTCGGTATACGAGTGGGCTCCATGGAATAGCTATCTTGGTGAGCTCATTCGTGAGTAAAAATGCCGAACGGGCCGGCGTTCGTATGCGAGATCCATAGAAAAAGGGAGGTCGGCGGCTTCAGCGGTGTTCGTGCAGTTTAGTGTTCATTTTTAGTTCCATAAAATCCTCGATGAACACCGCTGGGCATTCGTACGTCCAAGATGACCGCCGCCTCGTGTTCGGCATACGATTGACGACCACCCAGCCTACCTTCAACAATTAAGAGGTGTCTGTGGTTAACCACAACGTTCTAATGAGGCCAAGAGGTTAACCAACAGCACACGTCCATGCTAGGTGGCCGGCGGTTCGGCAGTTCATTCGGGAATAGGAGAAACAAACGAAAGGGGTGTACGGACAGGCAATTAACTGAACAAATAGATGAACCAAGGAGGAATAAAAGTAGTTTAAGGACAGATACCCATCTGTCACAGTCCCCATGTCTTTGACTGCATTCTGTGTGTTTCGCCTGCACCCCATTTGGGAGCGCTCTTACAAACGGTACCAGTTCGTCTCCCGAACGGGGACCCCCCTTACAATCCATTTAGAATGCTAGTATAGAACGTTCACACCTTGTGATACTTCTTTAATTGGAACTCAACTGCAGAATTTTCTGATTGCAGGAACAATAAGATTCACCTCCTTTTATATTGAAGTGAACAAGGTTGACTGTATCTTTAAATACACATGCAGGGAAAAAATACAAAGCTAGTTCCAACTTGATTAAGATGGAATACTTTATGAGAAATTTATTAATGAAGCTGACAGGCTTGCAATTTGAAATAAATTGATATTTGAAGGAAGAATTAGACTTGTTAGCAATCCCTTATTGACAAGTGAGAAATTTTAGAGAAATTTAAATACTGTGTAAATTAATTAATATGAATTGGTTTCTTTGGCAAAAGATTTACTTAACTTAGAGGCAGTTCTGGCACTGGAAGGGTTAATTCACCCAGTGGAGGAGAAATTAGGAGTCTCTATTAACAAGCTGAGAATTTGGAGTGGAGAGTGAGGAAGTCCGTTTTTACAAGCCGAGGTCTGGGAGAGTAGAAGGTAGAATTCCGTTTTACAAGCCGAGGTCGAGAAGTGGAGAGGGTAGAAATCCGTTTACAAGCCGAGGTCGGAAGAGGAGAAGGTAGAAATCCGTTTTACAAGCCAAGGCGAGAAGTGGAGCCGGTAGCATCAAGTAGAGAAGCTGATCTCAATGCAGCACCTGAGTGAATAATCCAGCCCTTTGAAACTGGCGCGGTCTTCCTAAGTATCGTGGAAGGACCGCGTCAGAAAAAAGGGGCGGGGCTAAGCACCGTGAACCCGGAAGTGGGTTCCAGCGGGAGCATGAATGCTAGAGTATACCTGACAGTACCCCCTTCTCATGTGGCATCCTCTGGGTGCACTTATTTTGGTTTAGAGGGATAGCGTTTGTGAAATGCATCAACTAATCTCTTTGCATGAACATTAGATGAATCTTCCCAAGTATCTTCATCAACTCCATAACCTTTCCATCTAATAAGGTATTGCAAGGAGCCACGGTGGATACGTGAATCCAAAATCTTGTGTATTTCATATTCTTCTTCACCTTGGACGATGATAGGTTCAGGAGTTGTTACTATTTCTCTATGAAAAGGATCAGGGATGTGTGGTTTAAGCAAAGAGACATGGAATACTGGATGAAGTTTAAAACTTGGAGGAAGTTTTAATTTAACAACGTTTTCATTGATGATTGTAATTATTTGAAAAGGACCAAGAAAAAGAGAGCTCAATTTCTTTGAAGGACGGTTTGTGGTAATATTTTTTGAAGAGAGCCAGACAAGATCCCCTACTTTGTAAGGAGGGGGAATTCTTCTTTTATTGTCAAAAAACTTTTTCTGGTAGTTTTGGGCGAGTTGAAGATTCTCCCGTAATTTGAGGAATAGAGAGGACATAAATTCATTTTTTGATGTAACCGTAGGATTGGATGAAGTAATAGTTTGGATGGGAAATGAGGACGGATGAAAACCATAGTTGGAGAAGAAAGGAGTCATTTTCGTACTAGAATGAATGGTATTATTGTAAGAAAATTCAGCCATAGGTAACCATGTGGTCCAGTCATCTTGCAGGTATGAACAATAACATCGGAGATATTGTTCCAAACATTGATTAACTCTCTCTGTTTGCCCATTAGTTTGGGGATGATAGGCGGAACAGAGTTTGCGTTGAATTTGAAGAGAGAGACACATCTCTTTCCAGAATTTGGAGGTAAATTGTGTCCCCCTATCAGAAATAATTTCTTCTGGAAGACCATGGAGTTTTACAATATTATCAATAAAGACTTTGGACAATTCTACGGAGGAGGGTAATTTTTTTAAAGAGATAAAATGGGACATTTTTGTGAAGCGGTCCACAACAACAAGAATAGTGGTGAAATGTCGAGAAGGTGGAAGGTCAACGAGAAAATCCATAGAAATGGATTGCCAAGGTTTTTCTGGAATAGGTAAGTTAAGTAGTAATCCAAAAGGTTGATTATGTTCAGATTTGGACCTTTGACAGATAGGACAAGTTTTGACATATAATTCAATGGTTCTATCTTGGCGAGGCCACCAATAATATCGTGAAGTTAGTTCAAGAGTTTTCTTTATTCCAGGATGTCCAGCTAGGGGTGAATCATCTTAAGTAATTTGTTCCTAAGAATGGGAGGAATATAAATTCTATTTTTAAAGTAAAATATACCATCCTTTTTTGTCAATTTAGATGTTTTGGGAAGTTCAAGATCCTTCTGATTCAAATTATTTATGTCATCATGAAGAGAAGAGAGGATCCCTATTATTTTGTTAGGAGGATAAACATCAATAGTAGTTTTAGAAGGAATTCGAGAAAGAGCGTCTGCCTTTTTATTTCTAGTTCCAGGTCTGTATATTAATTGGAAGTTAAATCGGTTAAAAAATAGGTTCCATCTAACTTGTCTAGCCGTAAGGGTTTTGTTAGTATAGAGATATTCAAGATTTTTATGGTCTGTATAAACTATTATAGGTTGTTTTGCATCTTCTAGAAGATGACGCCAATTTTCGAAGGCAGCTTTAACACTTAATAATTCTTTTTCACCAATAGGATAATTTTTTTCAGCAGAGCTCAAGGATCTTGAAAAGAAGGCAACTGGATGAAGTGGATCTTGAGGAGTCTTTTGTTGAGAAAGAACTGCTCCGATAGCTGTATCTGATGCATCGACTTCAAGGACATATAATAATGTTGGATTAGGTAGTTGTAGAATAGGTGCAGTTGTAAATCTTTTTTTCAATCTGTCGAAGGCAGCTTGTGTATCTTTATTCCACTTGAAAGGACGTTTATTACTGTTAAGGAGGTTAAGTGGATGTAATACCTCTGAATAGTTTCTAATACATTTTCTATAGAAGTTTGCAAATCCAAGAAATCGTTGCAATTCTTTTGTAGTAGTAGGAACGGGCCAGTTAATAATACATTCGATTTTGGAGTTATCCATTTTCAGAGAATGAGGTGAAATAATGTATCCAAGAAAGGAAAGTTCGGTAACTTCAAAAAGACATTTCTCTGGTTTAGCGTATAATTTGTGAGTTCTCAGTCTAGATAGAACCCATCTTACATGCTTCCTATGTTCATCCAAATTGTTAGAATATATTAAGATATCATCTAAATAGATAATAACACAGACATCCAAAAGATCTCTAAAGATATCATTTATAAAATGTTGAAATGTTGCAGGGGCATTACAAAGCCCAAAAGGCATCACTAGATATTCGTAGAGACCATATCTTGTCCGGAAGGCGGTTTTCCATTCATCATCCTGTTTTATTCTAATGAGGTTATAAGCGCCTCTGAGGTTGAGTTTAGTGAATATAGTTGCGGTCCTTAACCTTTCAATTAATTCATTTATTAGTGGAAAAGGATAACGATTTTTTATGGTTATTTTATTTAAGGCTCTGTAATCTATAATGGGACGGATGGTTTGGTCCTTATTCCTCACAAAGAAAATACTAGAAGCAGCTGGGGAGGTTGAAGGTCTGATGAACCCTTTACGTAGATTTTCATTGAGGTATTCTTTTAAGGTTTCTAATTCTTTCTCAGAGAGTGGATAAATATGGCCATAAGGAATAGGAGCTCCAGGTATGAGATCTATTGGGCAGTCATATACCCGATGAGGTGGAAGTGTTTCGGCTTCTTTTTTACAAAAGACATCTGCGAAATCGGAGTAGAATGGAGGTATAACTGGTTCTTTAGTAAATTGGAGAATGGGAATATGTTGTAAGCATGTTCTTTTACAGAAGTCAGAGGTAAAAGAAATGGTGAAAGGAGACCATTTAATTAGCGGATTATGGATTTTTAACCAATTAATCCCTAGAATGACTGGATAAAGTGGAGATTTAATAACATCAAAGATAATGAATTCGGAATGAACGTTGTTGGTAATCATTCTTAAAGGAATTGTCTAATTTTTTATGGGTCCTGAGGATATATATGAGCCATCAATAACTCTGACTGGAACAAAATTAGTTTTACGAACACAAGGGATTTTATTTTTTGTAACAAAGGAAAAATCAAGAAAGGTTCCATTAGCGCCAGAATCGATAATGGCCTCAGTCATAATTCTTTTTGTGTCCCACTGTAATATGAGAGATATAGAAAAATAAGTAGATTTTTTTTTGGTAGGACGTTTAATATAGAAGTAGATGAATGATGCTTACCACATTTTGAATGTTTCAGAAGAGGACAATCAGGAATTAGATGTTCTTTTGAGGTACAATACATACATAGGTTTAATTGTCTCCTTCTTGTTCTTTCTTCAGAAGTAAGGGGACTTCTTATAATACCTACTTCCATAGGTTCAGTTTGAGTAGGAATTTTTTCAGGCAATTTTGGAGGAGTGAAGGTTTTTCTCCAAGTAGAATTAGTGAGAACTTTTTCAGCCCTTCTTTCTCTTAGGCGTCTATCAATACTAATGGAAAGTTGGATCAATGTGTTTAAAGTAGGAGGAAGTTCGGTACGGGAGAGTTCATCTTTTACCGCTTCGGACAATCCCAGACGGAACTGGTTGCGTAAGGTAATGTCGTTCCATTGGGTTTCAGTAGCCCATCTTTTAAATTCTGCAATATAATCTTCAACAGGTCTATTCTTTTGTTGTAGAGTTCTGATGGTTAAATCTGCAGTAGTTTGTTTATAAGGATCCTCATATAGTAGAGACATAGCTTCAAAGAACTCATCCAATGAATCTAATATGGGGTCATCATTCTCTAGAAAGGAATGTGCCCAGGCCATAGGTTCACCTCTTAGAAAAGAGATCACAGAACAGACCTTAGATCTTTCAGTAAGATAAGATCTAGGTCTTAAAGCTATCAGAAGTTTGCAGGAATTCAAGAACTCTCTGTACTTTGATCTATCTCCATAAACTTTTTCTGGGTTGCAGACAGCAGGATCGATAGCCGATTGAAGAGAGGCATGTGGAAGATTACCTTGTATGTCTCTGACATATGTTAATATTCTTTCGTTTGTAATCTGTAATTCCTGTAAACCCTGAGCAATTGTATCCACTCTATTGGTCAGGGCAGAGACTTGAGAGTTGATATCTGCTGGTTCCATTAAAAGAAAAGGCTGGATTATTCTGTAATGCTAACTATTGGAACGCAACTGCAGAAAACTTTTAATTACATCAATTTATAATTTTATCCTTGTTTTTGTTATTGAATTGCAGGAGTGGATACTGTAGCTTTAAACCCTCTAGCAGGTTGTTAGTTGCAGGAAAAAATAAGCCACTGAAGTTTTGCACAAAGCCAAGCAGTCCCAATTAAGGATTGTGCAGAGAATGCAAGCAGAATTAGGTTGAATTAAATGTAGCAGAATTAGCTTCAGGAGAGTTTAACAATGAGGCAGGTTCTTACTTGTAACTGAGAGCAATTGGATTGAAGGAAGAAGTACTTAGCTAAAGAAGCAGTTTCTTATTTGCAACTGAGAGCAATTGGATTGAAGGAAATAGTATTTAGCCTTAGAAGCAGTTTCTTATTTGTAACTGAGAGCAATTTGATGAAGGAAATAGTACTTAGCTTAAGAGGCAGTATCTGGTAACTGGAGAGATCAAATAAATCAGTTCCTTGGGGGAAGGAATAGAAGTCCGTTTAACAATCCGAGGTCGAGGAGTGGAGAAGGACGGTAGCCGTTTCCAGAGCGATTTCGGTACATGGGTAGTTCAATTGAAATAGAGTAGCCGGTAAGAGTTCACAGACACCTGTTCAATAATCCAGCGTTTTCAATCTGGCGCGGTCTTCCTATGTAGCGTGGGAAGACCGCGTCAGAGAAGGGGCGGGGCAAAGCGGCGTCAACCCGGAAGTGGGTTAATTCGGCGAAACCCGGCAAGTATAACCTGACAGGTCCTAAGTGTCAAATACACTGTTTTTGTACAGTTTGTCTTGTGTAAGGCAGTAATTAACCCTTACAGGTTTTAAGATGGGTAGCTCTGAAAGCACCCAAGGGGGATTTACGGCTTTGACTATTGTCAAGCATCACAAAGGACAAGGAGCAATTAAGAATGTTAAGAGATTACTTAAGAAAGCTGGCCTGCCCTGAGAGGGCACTCTAGACCCACATATATGGAGAGAATTTATGGCAAATTACAGAGGTTGGTTAGAAGATAATGACTTAGTAGAAGTCACACAAAAATGGCATGATACTGCTGTTGAATTAACTAAATGTGGTTGTAGAGAAACCACCAGGAAAGGTGTACCATATTATCAATGTTTTGGACCTCTAGGGTCCCAGAGTAGGCAAGATCCTGGGAAAAATCTTGTAAACCCACCCCTTTACCAGGATACTGCAGGGACTCCTTTGGTCCCAAAAGACAAGGCGATTTCCCTTTTACGGAGATCAAAACCTCTCTTTCCAGTAATATTACGCAGTGGGACTTCATATGGTGTCCCAGTAAGACCTATGGGTTCATTAGAGCAGGAAGGTAGTCCATACTTAAAGGAACCCCTAGTTGCCCCCACAGATACCACAGTGGGGCCATTAGCTCCACAATTTTCTACTCCCATGATACCCAAATGTGACGAGACCAATCTCACCACATTGCATTGGAGAAGCCTGGTTGCTCGCCTGCTGCCTTTGGACTATGGCCCCATGTTAAAAGACTTTATTTTCCCCTGCAAAGACAAGAAAGCCGGGTCATTTGGTGCTTGCCCTGTTTGAGCAGTGATACCCCAGATAGCTATGCCATGGAGCCCATTCATATAATGAAAGACTATGGGAAAGACTTTGGCTCCATGGCAATTGAACTGTATGTGTGTGCTCTGAGCGCCATTCAGTAATAATGTGCGCTCAGATCTGAGCTATCTGGGGATATGTTGAATGTCTGTATTTTATGTCATAAATGTAACCTTGTGTATTTTATTGTATTTTACTGTCTTTTTGCTGCCATGTGTTCAATGGAGTTTTGCCTCTGTCTTTGGAGATAATTGGATTACTTCTAATTATCTCCAGAATAGAAGACTCTGTGGAACTGGTTTTGGGCAGAAAAGCCATGCTTCCTGTGGTCACAAAGGACTACGATCTATCTTTTGAAGCACTGGCCCAATTTGTATGATTTTGACGTATGTTTGTATTTGGAGTAGGCTGATTCTGAATGTGAATGTGATGCATGAATAATGTGGAAAAATTGTATTACTCTGCTTGTGCTAAATTACATTACCCATTGTGTAAGGTAATTGAATCACATGCAGAGGGGAGGAATTTGTGTGGGAGTGTCTGAGTGTATTGTATGCAGGGCCGGCCTTAGGGGTGTGCGAGCTGTGCGACCGCACAGGGCGCCATGGAACAGGGGGCGCCCTGTGGCCGACACAGCTCACTCATGGCCGGAGTGCAGGGGAGCTAAAAGAGGTACCTGGCTGGAGGATTAATTATTCTCCACCCGGGTCTATTTTAAAAAAAAAAAAAAAAATCGCGGCAGAGGGGGCGGGGTTTACCGAGCGGCGGAGGCGGGGCTTATCGAGAGGCGGAGACGGGGCTAATACCTCCCGAAGCCCCTGCTGTACAGGAAGAGGGAAAGATGCTTCCCCATCAGCCAACTGCATCCACTGGAAAGAGGTAAGTGTGTGTGTGTGACTGTTTGCCTGTTTGTGTGACTGTCTGTCTGTGTGTGTGTGTGACTGTCTGTTTGTGTGACTGCCTGCCTGTGTGCGTGTGACTGTCTGTGTGTGTGTGTGTGTGTGTGTGACTGTCTGTGTGACTGCCTGTCCTTGTGTGTGTGTGTGTGTGTGTGTGACTGTCTCTGTGTGTGTGTGTGTGTGACTGTCTCTGTGTGTGACTGCCTGCCTGTGTGTGACTGTCTGTGTATGTGTGACTGTCTGTCTGTGTGACTGCCCATGTATGTGACTGCCTGTGTGTGTGACTGTCTGTCTGTGTGACTGCCTGCCTGTGTGCGTGTGACTGTCTGTGTGTGTGACTGTCTGTGTGACTGCCTGTCCTTGTGTGTGTGTGTGTGTGTGACTGTCTCTGTGTGTGACTGCCTGTGTGTGTGACTGCCCATGTATGTGACTGCCCATGTATGTGACTGCCTGTGTGTGTGACTGTCTGTCTGTGTGACTGTCTGTCTGTGTGACTGCCCGTGTGTGTGAGACTGTCTGTCTGTGTGACTGTCTGTCTGTGTGACTGTCTGTGTGTGTGACTGCCTGTGTGTGTGACTGCCTGCCTGCCTGTGTGTGTCTGTCTGTAACTATCTGTCTGTGTGTGACTGCCTGCCTGTGTGTGTGACTTTCTATCTGTGTGACTGCCTGCCTGTGTGTGTATAACTGTCTATGTGTGTGTTACTGTGTGTCTGTCTGTGTGTGTGACTGCCTATGTGACTGTCTGTCTGTGTGTGTCGCTGTAGCTGTGCCATTGTTTGTGCCTGTGCCTGTATGTGTGACTGCCTTTAACTGAGTGTGTGTGTACATGCCTGTAACCGAGTTTAAATTTCCCCCACCCCTTCCTGTCAAGGCCGCACTTTGACTGACAGACGCTCACTCACTGACAGACGCACACTCACTGACAGACGCATACTCACTGACGACACATACACACTCACTGACGACACATACACACTCACTGACTGACACATACACACTCACTGACTGACACATATACACTCACTGACCAACACACACATTCACTCACAGACACACACACATTCACTTACAGACACACACAATTACACACTTACAGACACACACACACACACACACATTCACTTCAAAATAAACACTCACAGACACACACACAGACATTTCCACTAACACTCACAAACTAATATTTTTTACATTTATTTTAAATCCACCCAGCCTCCCTGGGAAAGCTGGAGTGGATTTCTTACCAGCAGTCCAGTGTGGCTGCTGGGCAGGCAGGCAGGGGGCGCACAGGCTGAGTAAGCAGCGCTTAGTGATGCCGGGAGCCGGACTGGCGTCATATTCTGGCTCCCGGCTTCATTAAGCGGCGCAGAGGAAGCTGAGCAGGAAGAGCTCAGGTGAGTATGCTCCTTCGCTGCCCGCTGCCAGCCTTGGGGGGGCTCAAAAGTGGCCAGCCGGTCAGCTCTTGAGCCCCCCAGGATGCGAGGCAAGCAAGGGATCTGCCTGGGGGTTTGGAGGGATGCTTTTTTTTGCCGCCCCCTGCAAAGTGGCGCCCAAGGCAGATGCCTTGTTTGCCTCGTGATACACACGTCCCCGGTGCCTGTGTGTGTTACTGTATTCAGGCAACTTGGTGGGAGGTGGGGGGGGCGCCGTGAAGACTTTTTGCACAGGGCGCCTAATTGCCTAAGGCCGGCCCTGATTGTATGTGTCTATTGGTTGTGTTCCAAAACCCTGTGGGTGGTACTAATGTGTAACAATGTGTACATAAGCACAATAAACCCAAAGCTCTGTCTGACCACTGCTTGACCCTCAACACGGAGCCTTGTCTCGTTCTTGGGGGGATTCACTGTATGCTGTTAGAGACTGATTGCCAGGAGTGTAAGCTGATTGTCTGCTTTTCCTGTTCGTCTGCTAGCAGCTATTTGGGAGGTTCCAGTTCGGGAGTTGGAGTGCTATTTTGTATCCAGTTCGGGAATTTGGTGTTCTGCAGTAGCTGTGCCTGCATCTCTGAAAGGGGGATGATCGCGTAAATGGTTTTTACCCCTTGTGTGCAAAACGGTCTGTTACACCAAAGTTGAGAGTGTATACCATGAGCACAGACAGCCGAGCTCAGGTATCCAATACTGGGAAGAATATAAGCCCTGGACACCCAGTGAACAACTGGCAATAATACAGCAGCTGCCAGATGTTGAAAAGGCCCCCTTAGCTCTAGTCAATTCAAGCTACTTACCAGTGTACTTGGATGGATTTAAAACAGATTGTGGCACTAAAAGCTGGCCCCATTTTGGCAAGAATAATTGCTAAATATACAGATGCCCATGAAGATAACCTCAGAAAAAGCAACATGCAAACAGATGAATGGTTTAGAACCAAGTCTGCATCTGGAGCATGCTATGTCACTGCAATGAGAGAATGGGCTAAGGTAAAGACAGAGGAACTAGCCCATAAATTAGGAGACATACTACAAGGGAAAGATGAATCTGTAGAAACATTCTTCACCAGACTACAAATGGCTTGGGAGGCATTGGGTTACACTGATGTTGTAACCACTTCCACCAGACTGCTTATTAACTGCTTCATGAATGGTATCCACATACCCATAAGGACTGGTCTCCAAAATGCTAGACCTGAGTGGAGAAGTTTAACCTATGGTGATCTGGTGAAGGTAGCTAGGGGAGTGGAAGCTAATCTTAATACTAGATTGAGGAGCACACCTCTTATGGCTGTAACTGTCCCTAGAGCTGTTGGGGACAGAAGGCAGGTAGACTGCTGGAATTGTGGCAGGAAAGGACACATTAAACGTAACTGCAAGTGTCCTCCTAAAAATAAAAAAAACCAAGATTCTAATGATAACTCCCATGACAGCCAACCACCACCACCTCCCCCCCCCCAATAGGAAATTGGCAAACCAGTGTCCCTACATATCATCAATATCCCTGACTCTGCAGGAACCTCACCCATTATCAATGTTACACTGCCTGGGGACCGAATAGTCCCTTTCCTGTTGGACACTGGCGCTGCTAAATCAATGTTACAGGAAAAATATGTATTCCCGTATGAGAAATCTAATGATGTATTATCATGTGTAGAGGTAGATGGTATAGAAAATGACATTCCCCTTACCCACAAGCTGAAATTGAAGCTACACAACTCTACTGCCCTTGTAACAAGGCTACTTGTCAGCCCTCATGCCCCTGCTAATCTACTAGGCAGTGATATACTGTCTGCTCTTAGTGCAAATATCCAGTATAGCCCCACTGGAAAAGTAACATTGTCTGTGCCTTTAGAGGACAAACAAATGATATCTCTTTCAAATGTTCTGGCAACTCTCACTATGCCCAGCCATGTGCCAGAACCTACCATTGACTTGTCCTCAGTCCCTGATTCCTCATGGGCTACAGGGAAGACAGATACAGGCAGACTCTCTGTGCCCCCAGTCAAAGTGAATCTCCTGCCCGGAGCCAAACCTCCCTATCAAAAACAATACCCCCTAAGCCCAGCACAGGAAGATGCTATTTTGCAATCTGTGCAAGAGTTTCTGCAGGCAGGGGTAGTTGTCCAGACCACCTCCCCTTGTAACACACCATTGTACCCAATTAAGAAAAAGCAAGAGAAAGGGAAACCTGTGGTCTACCTTATGGTACATGATTTGAGGGCAATTAATGCTGTAACTGAACTCATTGCCCCTAATGTTCCCAACCCACACACCTTGTTGGCACAAATACCACCTTCCTCTAAGGTATTTACTGTTATTGACTTGGCAAATGCATTTTTCAGTGTCCCCCTGGCTCCCGACAGTCAGTTTTTATTTGCATTTACACATAAACACAAGCAGTACACTTGGACAGTATTGCCACAGGGCGCACAAAACTCACCCACTATGTACAGCATGGCTATGGCCCAGATTCTTGAAGAGTAGCAAAGGCCAAATAACGTAATTTTATTGCAGTATATCGATGACCTACTCCTATGTTGCGATAATATGGAATCTTGTATTGTAAACACACTTTCCTTGCTAAAATTCCTAGAAAAAGCAGGCTGTAAAGCGACAAAAACGAAACTGCAAGCATGTGTAGAGAAAGTTATTTTCCTAGGACATTGCATTTCCCAGGGCATAAAACATCTCACGGAAAGTAGAAAAACTGCAGTTCAAAATATTAGACCCCCCCGCAGTTTAGCCCAGGTTCGTACTTTCCTCGGTTTGATTTCTTACAGCCGCCCTTGGCTGCGTTCTGTAGCTATCTACATGCAACCACTGTATGATTGTCTTGCCAACAAAAACAAACCATTTAAATTAACCCATGCGGCAGAAAATGCCTTCTATACACTTAAGGTACTGGTAACGTCAGCTCCGGCACTGGGTCTCCCAGACTACAGAAAGAATTTTAACCTGTTCTGTACTGAGCAATCAAGTTATGCTACATCTGTCCTTACACAGGATCATGGTGGTAAACAAAGACCAATAGCATACTGTAACGGATCGTTTTGCACAAAAGGGGTAAAACCCGTTTAGGAGATCGGCCCCCTTTCCAGAGATACAGGCACAGCTACTGCAGAACACCAAACTCCCGAACTGGATACAAAATAGCACTCCAACTCCCGAACTGGAACCTCCCAAATAGCTGCTAGCAGACGAACAGGAAAAGCAAACAATCAGCTTACACTCCTGGCAATCAGTCTCTAACAGCATACAGTGAATCCCCCCAAGAATGAGACAAGGCTCCGTGTTGAGGGTCAAGCAGTGGTTAGAGGTGCTGGCACACCCAGCCTGGTTTTTATTACAGTCTTTCACATACAGGACCGCCCACAGGGAGGTATAAAACAACCAATCAACACATACAATACACTCAGACACTCCCACACAAATTCCTCCCCTCTGCATGTGATTCAATTACCTTACACAATGGGTAATGTAATTTAGCATAAGCAGAGAAATACAATTTTTCCACATTATTCATAACTTGAAAAGTATGCATCACATTCACATTTACATTTTCAGAATCAGCATACTCCAAATACAAACATACGTCAAAATCATACAAATTGGTCCAGTGGTTCAAAAGATAGATCGTAGTCCTTTGTGACCACAGGAAGCATGGCTTTTCTGCCCAAAACCAGTTCCACAGAGTCTTCTATCCTGGAGATAATTAGAAGTAATCCAATTATCTCCAAAGACAGAGGCAAAACTCCATTGAACACATGACAGCAAAAAGACAGTAAAATACAATAAAATACACAACTTTACCATTGCATAAAACAGACATGCAACATATGCCCAGATAGCTTAGGTCTGAGCGCACATTATTACTGAATGGCGCTCAGAGCACACACATACAGTTCAATTGCCATGGAGCCAAAGTCTTTCCCATAGTCTTTCATTATACGAATGGGCTCCATGGCATAGCTATCTGGGGTATCACCGCTCAAACAGGGCAAGCACCAAATGACCCGGCTTTCTTGTCTTTGCAGGGGAAAATCAAGCCTTTTAACATGGGGCCATAATCCAAAGGCAACAGGCGAGCAACCAGGCTTCTCCAATGCAATGTGGCGAGATTGCTCTCGTCACACATACTACTCCACCAGATTGGACCCTGTTGCCAGGGGTGCCCCCTCATGTGTTAGGGCAGTGGCGGCTGTTACTGCCCTCCTGGACAAAGCCACTGATATTGTTTTAGATAATCCGGTGACCATATACACACCGCATGATATCAACAGCATACTCTCACAAGTTCAACCAAAACACATACATACTGCAAGGCATCTCAGAATGCAATGTGCCTTGCTTATGCCACCTAATGTTACTCTTAAAAGGTGTATGGTGTTAAATCCATCTACATTGCTTCCCCTGGATTTAAAAGAGGGGAGTGGGGATAGTGTGAATGGTACTTGTACTTCTGATCTTTTTGTAAATTCACTTTCACCAGATGAGTTAGCTGATGCCCAGGTACCCCATGATTGTGCAGCACTAATGGCACAAGAGACAGCAGGTTTTTTGCATGTATTTGATTCTCCATTATCTAATGCAGATTTTGAGTTTTTTGTAGATGGTTCCAGATATGCTGATGAGAAGGGTAATTTCCACACTGGATATGCTGTAGTCTCTGCACATGAGGTAATAAAAGCTGAACCACTCGCTCCTCACTGCTCTGCACAGGAGGCAGAGCTGAAGGCACTCGCTGAAGCGTGTAAAATGGCTTCTGGTAAGACTGCTAATATTTATACAGACTCTCGCTATGCTTTTGGTATAGCCCATGATTTTGGCCCTATATGGCGGGCTCGTGATTTTCTCACCTCAGCAGGAACTCCAATCAAGAATTCTGAAGCCGTGAGTGCACTTATGGACGCTATCCTGCTACCCACTCAAGTAGGCATCATCAAGGTGGCAGCTCACGTGAAGATCACAGATGAAATCTCAAGAGGAAACCACAAAGCAGATGAAGCTGCCAAGCAAGCAGCAATCCAAGTTCATCCCTCTACAGGTAATACCTTCCTACAAGTTGTTCTTACAGATGACGCCGTTGACTACAATATACTGTTGAGCTTACAAAGACAGGCAAGCAAGGAAGAACATGACCTCTGGAGGAAACAAGATGCAGAACCTGATGATGACAGAATGTGGAGAAAAGGTAAAAGACTGTGTTTACCACGAGTGTTGTACCCCATGATGGCCCAGATTACCCATGGACCTACACATCTATCCAAGAAGCACATGAACAGCATAGTAAACACCCATTGGGTAGCAGCTAAACACACCCAAGCTTGCATGATTTGTGCTAGAAACAATCCAGGACAAGTTGTGAAAACACCAAGTAAGCACACACCAAGGCCACTTTACCCGTTTCAAAGACTGCAGATAGACTATATTCAACTACCTAAGGTAGGAGTGTATGAATATGTGTTGGTGTGCATTGATCTCTTTTCAGGTTGGCCTGAGGCCTACCCAGTGTCGAAAGCCACAACGAAGGTCACAGCAAGTAAGCTTCTGAAGGAACTGGTATGTAGATATGGAGTACCTGAAGTGATTGAAAGTGACAGAGGTAGCCATTTCACTGGGGAAATAATGCAAGAAATTATGAAAGCCTTAGGGATCAGTCAGGCCTTCCACACCCCCTATCACCCCCAGAGTAGTGGGAAAGTAGAAAGGGCAAATGGCACCTTAAAGAACAAGATTGCAAAAGCCATGCAAGACACAGGGAAGCCCTGGACTGAATGCCTTCCCCTAGCACTCTTTTCTATGAGATTCACCCCCAATTCCAGACATGGCTTATCCCCTTTTGAGATCCTGTTTGGATGTGCCCCAAAGACAGGCCTCTATTTTCCCCAAACCCTCCAGATGCAGCATGGTAGTATGACTGCCTATGTTCAGGCCCTACAGCAAAGATTAGGCAGGGTGCATAAACAAGTCTTTGATTCTATTCCAGATCCAGACTCTGATTCTGCAACTCACAAACTGCAACCTGGTGATTGGGTGGTGATAAAGAGGCATGTGAGGAAAGGACTTGAACCACGCTTTGACGGTCCATTAAAAGTGCTCTTGACTACGGCTACCTCAGTGAAACTAGAAGGAAAAGCCACGTGGATACACGCCAGTCACTGTAAACAAGTCACTCCGACTGATCCACCAACATGAAGCTGTTCTTATCCTTTACCATTTTATACTGTGTTCAGATATGCTACTCTGACTTGAGACCAGAAAAAAATAATGCATGGCAGGAAAATATATGGTTGCAGATAGCAAAGGCTTTTAATTTAACCTCCTTTTACCTCAACCCTCTCCTCAGTACTGAAAACGCCATAGAATCTTGTCTTATAGCTGTCCCTACCCCCATCTCACTGTTAAGGAAGTACCTACATACCCATAGACCCCATAAATCTCTACAACTATATTCTTATGCCCTAAACCCACTCGTAGGCAAGCCTCCTCTAGCCCTGAAGACAATTAATGTGACAGGCGCTGAACTATGTTGGTCTTTTTCATGTAATTGTTCAAGAGACCCTAATACTGAATCCCTGTTTTGCCCCACATGGTGGAAAAATACCATGAATTGTAGAGCCCTAAGCACCACTATGAATTGTACCAAAACTCACCAAGTTATGAGTTACCACTACAATGTCTATCTTCCTAAAGGATGGACTTTCTCCTGTGGAAATATTACTTATGTCCCAGGTAACATTACAGGAGGTCCCTGTGCAATCTCTCGCCTAACCATGACCATGTTTTCCAAATCTGACCTGATCACTAAAACCACCCAGCTACACAAACTGCTGAGAGACAGGAGAGATGTTAAAAACACCCTTAATGCAGATTGTAACCCAGAAATCACTCTCTTATCTAAAGCCGAATACTCTGCCCTAGCGTACACCTTGGTAGGAGTCCCAGGTTTAGCATTGTATAATACCCGAGTAGTAAATGCTGTAGCCTGTTCCCTTGCAAAAGGTTTAAGTGCCACTTCACAGGCCCTAGAAGAGCTACTTATGGACAGCCAGGCAAATAAGAAGGCAATCCTTGAGAATAGAGCAGCCATTGACTACTTACTAATGAAACATGACTTAGGCTGTGAAGCTATTGAAGGTATGTGCTGTTTTAACCTATCTAACCTATCTGACCATGGCACTATGATCCATAAACATATAAAAGATTTACATGACTTAGTACAGGATATCAAACAACATACTGGCTTCTTTGGGGATTGGGATTGGACATTTGGGCTAGGAACATGGTTGACTTTACTAATTAAGAAGATTTTGTACTTTTTGCTATTAGCTGTATTTGTCATTATGGCTATTTTTCTAACCTTTAGATTTTTTTCATGTCTACTTACCTCTCTATGTAAAAGCAAACCTACTATTGGTCGTACCTTAACTTACATTCCAGCTCCGACTTCGAAAAGGTTTTATGATGTTACCTCACCTAACAAGTGAAGGAACTCTCCTCTGCTGATTCTGGTGGTCTCTCAGTCCAAGGGAACCGTGGTGAAGCAATAAATGAAAGTCCCACAGGCTTTGGCTAGCAGGCCTGGATATACCTTGGACATTTGGGTGACCCTTGGATCAAAAGAGGGGATTGTGATAGAATTTATCTTGATTCCAAGGCTCAAGCTTATAGGTGTCATATAATGATATCCTATATTAAAATTGGCTAACTTGGACTCAGGAAATGCTTGATGCTTAAACAACACTTAAGACCATATATGTCTAAGTTCCGGGAGCAGAGAGCCCCCACCTAAGATGTCTCTGCTCTAATCATTTTGTTCTCTCTTGCCTTGAAACTTATTTGTTATGTGTACATGACGCTCATCCCTATGTCTTATCTGAATTCTCTTCCTATTACTGTTCTAAGAGTATTTGCACGTAAGCACTTACTTTTTAATGTATAAAACCCAGCTGATGAATAAATCGTAAGAGGCTTATTTTGAATACCAACAGGTGTCTGGTGTCTAATTCTCGCTTCTCCAAGTGCACTTGTGAACAACAATTTGGGCTTCCTCTGAATATAACAAAGATCAACATTTCTGATCCACAACACAACAAAGTAACTGTATATATCCAACAGAGGGGATCTCTGTAACAGCCGGCACGAGTGAAGTGCTGATTAGTCACAGCGGGAAGCAGGTGACCAATCAAAGTGTCCGTTCAAATGGGGTTTAGAGCCTTTTTCTCCTGATTGGGCAGAAAAAACTCCTCTCCTCCCTGCAAGCTGATTGGTGCAATTCGGTTTTGTGCCTTTCAGCTGATTGCTTGTTGCGTGGTTGCGCGAAGTTTGAATTTACTGGACTAAACCAAGCAACTTAATGTACATCCAACAGCTATGCTATTTGCAGGGATCTCAGATGGGACATGGGGATTCTAGGAATGTAGTTTTAATCGGTGTGGCCTCTTCCCTTCATGGGGTGCCGAGCCCCAGAGGTTAACCCCTTTTTTATGTAATACGGTTAATGTGTATCCCTGTGTACTGTTGGTATCTCCCAGAGCGGGAGATGGATATATGTAACACAGCCCCTCCTGCCTGGGATTGTGTAGTACTGGATGGAGGCCCCCTGCAGGGGTCTGCGCATAAAAACTGTGTGTTCTGATTAAAGATTGTCAGAGATTGTACCCCCAGGACTGTGTGTCATCTGGTTACTGGGAGGGAAATGTGTCACTTTATATTTTAAACACTTCCAGTCCAGATGAAGGAAAAGGCTAAGCAACAGTAACCAGTCAGGTTGCCCGAGGCCCGCTACACTGTTCTACCCTCACGCTGTGTGTTTCTCCTGTTCTTGGGGGAGAGGTGTTAGCTGACTGAATCTTCGTGAATGGGCTGACATCTGTGGTTTAGCGATGGGAAGAAGCTGTTTGGACAGGTGTGCTCAGTTGGGGTACAGTCCCTAAAGCAAGCATTAATTAATGCCTCTGTTTCGGCTACCCCAGTCCCTAACAAACTGTGGCAAAAATAACCTTGCCATTGGGTTCTGGAGGGGCCTGTTTGCTCGCCTTTTGTCCTGTGAGTATGGCCTCTGGGATATATTGCCATTTAAAAGCTTTATTTGGGCATATTGGATTGTAACACACCTTTTCTGCTCCTTTAATTCCATGAGAAAATGTGCCTCTTCCCCTCCCCCTTTTTCATGTCTATTGTTTCTCCAACAGGGCGTTGTCCCAGGGACACTGCCAGACCAGTTTAAACTGGCTGCTTTGTCCCTCCTCAATCTCTCATCAGCCCTTGCTAAACTTTAACCCCATGTCAATTTTATTCTGTTCGTGGCATCTGAGCGCTGTTCGGACATATTGAGTGCTCAGATCCAAGCTATCTGGGGATAGCTTAAATGTGGGGGTTCTGTTTAGTATAATAGGAATTTTGTATTTTTATGTATTTTTACTGTTGTTGTAAATGGAGATATTCCCTGTACATGGAGATAATTAAGTTACCACACCCACTTAAGCCAATTATCTCCAGGATAGAGGAGAAGATAGACCGGCTGCACAGCCTAAATCTGTTGAACTATTTCGAGCAGGAAAGCCATGCTTGCAGTCGGTCACATAGGACTTCCACCTATCTTTTTAACCACTAGACCAATTTGTATGATTTTGACATATGTTTGTATACTGGTTATGCTTGTTCAGAATATGTGACATTTATGTTAATTGCATGTATGGTTTGAAAGTTATGAATATTGTGTAAAACTGTATATTTTCAAGGCAGAATGGAGGGTTTGTGTGCCTTAACTGGGAGTGTCTGACTGTACTGTTTTGTTTTGATTGGCTTTTACATCTTTTTTTCCTGTGTACCACAAGGTCCACGTGGGTGTTTAACCTTGCAGGATAACTTGCATATAAGTGCCAATAAATCCTCAGACTGCTGAGTTCCTGTTTGACCTTCAACATAGAGCCTCGTCTTTTGTGGGGGAAAAGGCTGCATCTACACTGGGGGGATTGCTATAATCTATATACTCCCCTGGCTATAATCACTAAGCTCTTAAGATCTTCATTCTCTGAAAGAGTCTGCAGTGCTTATGGTGTCAAGTGGAGTCCTCAGGAAGCACTAGGAGCATCCACCACGGAGGTACCCAGTCGGGGTGCCAGGTGATCCGTTATACAAATGTTTTATTATCCACACCGACATTTCCATGTTTGGACTGGGGGCAATTTTAAGTCAAGTAGGGAAAGATGGAGGAGAGCACCTGGTCGCGTATCTCAGCAGGAAATTGTTACCCCTGGAGGTGAACTATGCAGCAGTGAAGAAAGAATGCTTGGTGTTGGTTTGGGCCTTGAAGAAGCTGACCCTTTATTTGTACAGCCAGGAGTCTACTTGAATTACTGACCACAACCCTTGGTGTGGCTTAATCAAGTTGCGGGAGACAATGGGCGATTGCTACGGTGGAGTTTGGCCCTACAATTTTTTTATCCACTACCAGCCCGGTAAGCAAAACGGCAATGCCGACAGGTTGTCACAGCAAACAAAACTCTTAAACTAAAGTGAAATCCAGACATCTCCAAGTTGACCTGAAAAATATCTAACCGGGTCTGCTGGAGTAACTCCCCTGGAGGAAGCAATGTGACAGACAACCGTATCCCTGGATAATTAAAGTTTTTTCCCCATTCTCTTGAATGTTTGGTTCCACAAGTTTGTCTAGAAGTTTGCAGTTAATTTCTTTGAAATCCGAACAATCCCACAAACTATCAGACCACCCATATACTGCGTGTGCTGCTTGTTAACCTTCATCACCCCTGTCAACACCTTGTTAACAATTGTAACCACAACGTTCTAAGCGGTTGGCTGGGTGGTCACCATTCGCACGTGCGAACACGTGGTGGCGGCCATCTTGAGCCGCGAACGCAGGCAGCGGTGTTTGGTCATCGAGTGCATGGAACTAAAATCGGACACTCGACCTTGCGAACACTGCTGAACTTCCATATTTGCCTACGTTTGGTTATATTAATAAGAACAGATCACCGTTTGGTGGGAGCTTACTCCCAAACGAGGGACAAAAACATCATACAAACTAATATCTTTGTTCGGTATTTTGAATACTTTTGTACCCCTGAAAGAGACTGCTAGCCCTAATTTCATGGAACTAATCTGGGCAGGAGCCTTGTGTGCGGTCAGTCAAAACTTTACCCCGGTGGTGTTTCGGCTAAGTTCGTGGGATCTGAGCACTTTTTGGATATGTTGTGCGCTCAGATTCAGGCTATCCTGAGATATTGGAGTTGAGGGGGTACCTGACTGTAATATGTGCATTTTGGGTTGTAATAAAGGTACATGTTCTGTATCTGAGAGATAATTTAATTTAGATATTGGTCTTACAGCAGTTCTCTCTCAGGTACAGAGAAAACCATGGGGGGATTCCCCTGCAATGTGACTTTGGAAACTCCTTGCATGGGGAGTTGCAAAAAAGGCTGTGTGTGGCTTCCAATAAATCAGTTCATTCCCAGCATAGAGCCTCATCTCTTGTGTGTGGGAGAAAGCTATACCAGGTATATCACTAATTTGTCTGTTTTGGGATTATCGCTGCTGGGAAACTCTGCTTGGGTTTACTACAGCCTACTCATCACTAGGGGGTAAAAAACATCTCTGGCTATGAAAAAACCTTGGTACTATCAAGGTGACCACCACAGTAAACAAAGCTCTAGAACACCCACAAGTACTTCAGGATTTTGACATTTATTTCAGGAATTGTACAAGAGGAATGGAGGAAGGTAGATGTGGTTCCAATATTCAAAAAAAGAGTTAAAAATCTTTGTCTTGAAATTATAGACCTGTGAGCTTAACTTCTGTGACTGGGAAGGTATTTAAAAAGTTATTGTGATGGTAGTCACCATTACTGGGGTGGGAAGACAAACACTATGTGTATGCCCCCAGATTCCTCTTGTGTTTTTGTCACCCTATGCCCAGTATTGGCCCCGGGTATGTCAATTGTATTAATTGTCTGTGCCTTTCCCTCTCCCCTTTTTTCCTGTTATATATATATTATATATGTATTATATTGTTTCCGCAGTAGGGTGTTGTCCCAGGGACACTGCCAGACCAGTTTAAACTAGCTGCCCTGTCCCTGCTCAATCTCCCATCAGCCCTTGCTATTGTCTGACACCACACTTAATTGTACTATAGTGTTTTCTATGTAAATGAGGCTGTTGGGGGCTTAAATATGCGTGCTATGTCTATTAAAGTTAGTTGTGGTTTTAACCTTCACCAAGTGTCGTCTGGTGTTTGGGGAAAGGGATATAATCTTCTGATGAAAAGGGTGTCCAGGGCTATAAACACAGTAGCCTTGTCCAGGGTGGAAAAAGCCCTTAGTGATCCCAGTCAAGCCTCGGCGACTGGGTCTGAAGTGCTCCAGGGTCCCTGATAGGTACAAGGAAGCAGACATTGCGGAGGTACTGGAGCTTCGCTACAGTTATTAATTGATACTATTCAGAAATTTATTGGGAAAAACAATATTAGCACAATAAAATAGGCACATTAAAAGTCAATTTTCAGGATCTGCAGATGACACAAAACTCTGTAAAGTAATACAACATGAGCAGGATATTGATTTGCTAAAAAGGGATTAAGACAGATTAGGGGACTGGACACTCAAATGCCAGAATAATTTTAATGTTGAAAAATGTGAGTTATAATGTGACAGAACCATCTGTCTGCTTATTTTAGTTGCATTCGTCTGTTTGTATCCTGTTCGTATGAATGGTTGTTTTCTATAGCCCAGCCATTCAAATGACTCTTTTTCCCGAACAAACCTGCCGAGTGGACAGCCACCCAGGAGAGAAGTGTGCTGCTGTTTGACCTATTGATCCCAATTAGAACGTTGTGGTTAACCGCAGACACTTCTCAATTAAACCGAGTTCAGGGTGGTCGTCGTTCGTATGTCAACCACGAGGCAGTGGCCATTTTAAACCACGCGAAAGCCCAGCGGTGTTTGGCTCTATTTCTATGGAATTAAAAACGGACACTTTTTCTGCCGAACACCGCTGAAACAACGGAACGCCTGGCTGTCTCCACGAAAGCATACGAATACTGGCCGTTCGGGAGTTTTGGAGCATACGAAAATACTTAACCCAGATAGCCTTCCCATGGAGTCATTCGTATACCGAAGGACTGTAAGAACTTTGACTCCATGGCGATTGAACTATGTGTGTGGGATCTGAGCGCTATTCGCTGATAATATGCACTCAGATCCAGGCTATGTGGGGATATGTGATACGAATGGGAAATGTTCGGTTATTTGAAAGTTATGCATTTTTATGTCTTTTATGATTTTACATTTAAAATGGCGACTGGCTTTGTCCTGGAGATAATTGAGTTACTTGGTAATTATCTCGAGGGCAGAGGGGAGGGAATCATAATGCACTGTGGGTAAAAACTGTGTCTATGTGTCTGGAATGTCCCCATATCTGTCTGTCATTTAAGTTTCCCATTTGGTCCCCTAGGGGAGTGTCCACCAATTGAGAGACCTGCATAAATACGGGCGGTAGCCCACAGTAAAGCCAGATCCTGTTTGACCCTCAATGCGGAGCTTCTGTCTCGTTATTGGGGGGATTTATTATTTGCGTTTAGAGACTGCTGGTTGGAAACGAAAGCCGCTTGGTGGATGTTATTGTTCGGCGGCTAGCAGCAGTTCGTGTATTGCCGTTCGGGAGTTTGGAGCCGTTCACGGATCCCGGTCGGGAGATTGCCGCTTCCCCTGCATTTGGTTCGTGCACTACAGGTTAGGCGAACAGAGTTACTGTTAATACAGACGGGGAAGGTCTACTAAACGGCGGTTTTGCCTAAAGACACTGGAGGTGTCTTAACATATACACTTTGGGATAAAGAATGCACAAGCAACTTACAAGCTAAATGGTAGTTAATTAGGGATAACAATACACAAGATGGATTTGGAAATTGTTATAGACAACAAACTAGGAAACAATATGCTATAGCGAGGTGTAAATCACTGCTTAACACTTTGTTCCAGTTCGTGGAGGATTCGGCAGGGAAGTCCTTGTTAGGACTAGAGTACCCAAGACTGTGTGTTGTCCAGACACTGGGAGGTCCTCTATTATGTTCCAGGACGGAGAGGCTCCAGGAGGACCCCAGTCAAGTCACGATGACTGGGGCAGAAGCGCTGAGGTTTTTCCCCTGTTCCAGCTAGGAAGAAGTCCTTGGCAGAGGAATCTAGACAGGGTACAGGGAGCTCTGCTACACCATTGTCTGGAAATCAATTCATAAACAGAACTATACATAGGACACAAGAAAGAAGGGAGATTTTGTCACAGACAGAGAAAAGGGTTTTATACAGTAAAACAAATAAGGATGCAGAATTCTCTGCCTGAATAGGTTTTGTCAGAGTCTCTACAGATGTTTAAACATGAATTGGATATATACTTGCAAAAATAATAATATACAGGGATATATTTTTAATTGAATCTAGGATATATCTGACTGCCATTAACCAGGGTTAAGAAGGATTTTTTTCTTGTTTGATGCTAAATTGGAAGCACTTCCGACTGGGGATTTTGCCTTCTTTAGGATCAACATCAAAAACAAAAGTGAAAAAGGTTGCACTTGATGGATGCATGTCTCTTTTCAGATATGTAACATGAGAATGGTTTCCCATGTGAGTTCTCTATTTGTAACAAGGCTTGCTTTTGTGACAAAACATTTTACACATTCAGTACATTAGAACGCTTTCTCTCCTGTGTGAGTTCTCTGATGGTGAACAAGGTTTGCGTACTGGCCAAAACATTTTCCACATTCAGTGCATGAGAAAGGTTTCTCTCCTGTGTGTGTTCGTTGATGTAAAACAGGGTCTTGTTTAGTAACAAACATTTTTCCACATTCAGTACATGAGAAAGGTTTCTCGCCTGTGTGAGTTCTCTGATGGCGAACAAGGTTTGTGTACTGGCCAAAACATTTTCTACATTCAGTGCATGGAAAAGGTTTCTCTCCTGTGTGAGTTCTCTGATGGCGAACAAGATATGTATTCAGACTAAAACATTTTCCACATTCAGTACATGAGAACTGGAGTGTGTGTGTTCGCTGATGTAAAACAAGGTATGGTTTAGTAACAAACAATTTCCCACATTCAGTACATGTGAAAGGTTTCTCGCCTATGTGTGTTCGCTGATGTAAAACAAGCGCTGGTTTAGTAACAAACATTTTCCCACATTCAGTACATGAGAAAGGTTTCTCGCCTGTGTGAGTTCTCTGATGTGTAACAAGAGTTTCTTTACGACTAAAACATTTTCCACATTCAGAACATAAGAACGGTTTATCTTCCTGTGTGTGTTCGCTGATTGTAACGGATCACCTGGCACCCCGACTGGGTACCTCCATTGAAGGACGCTCCCAGCGCTTCCTGAGGACTCCAAGCACTCTGGCAGACACCACAATCACCGAACCGTAGAAACAAATAAATTCTCCCAAGCATATGAATGTTGTAGACAGTTGAATAGGAAACCATACGAATAGGTTTACCCTCCTAGAAGTCAAACTGGAACAGCATACAATAAATCCTTCCCCCAATAATGAGACGACACTTCACTTTGAGGGTTAAGCAGGAACTGCTGTGCTGGCACACCCAGCCTGGTTTTTATTACAGCCTTTCACATACAGGACCGCCCACAGGGAGGTATAAAACAACCAATCACATATCAGTTACATCCCACATATTCCCTCCCCTTATCCTGAGAGGAAACTCAATTACACATACAGTTAAAACATACTTTCTACCCAACTTTCATAACTTTAAAACCATACATCACATTCACATAAAATTACATATTCACAATCAATCCATTCAGGGGAACAACATATTAAAAAATGGCATGAATCCGACCAGGGGTTCAAAAGTTAGTAAAAGTATATTTTGGGCCCTGGCTGGCACATGGCTATCTGGCTCAAACAGGTTTTACAGAGCCCTCTATCCTGGAGACAATGGGGAAAGTAATCCAATTATCCAGGGATAGAGGCAGACTCCATTGAGCACATGGTTGCAAAAAGACATAAAACAATTTAAAATACATAAAGTCACCTTTTACACATAACATACAGACATTTCACATATCCCCAGATAGCTGGGATCTGAGCGCACAAAACTACCGAATAGCGCTCAGATCCTATTCACACAGTTCAATTGCCATGGAGCCGAAGTCTTTAACTACACGAATGGGCTCCATGGCATAGCTATCTGGGTACACACATTCACATAAAGTCTGGTCCATAGTCCAAAGGCAAGAGGCGGGCAAGCAGCCCCCTCCAAGGACACGTGGCGAGGCCGGTTTCGCCACACTGATGTACAACAAGCACTGGTTTAGTAACAAGCATTTTCCCACATTCAGTACATGAGAAAGGTTTCTCATCTGTGTGAGTTCTCTGATGTGTAACAAGTTGTGGCTGATAGTGATAACATTTCCCACATTCAGAGCATGCAAAGGGTTTCTTTCCTGTGTGAGTTCTCTGATGTGTAACAAGAGTTTCTTTACTACTAAAACATTTTCCACATTCAGAGCATGAGGACAATTTCTCTCCAGTGTGAGTCCTCTGATGTTTAACCCCTTAAGGACCAAACTTCTGGAATAAAAGGGAATCATGACATGTCACACATGTCATGTGTCCTTAAGGGGTTAAAAAGCTCTCCTTTACTGAAAAAACATTTCCCACATTCAGAACAGGAGAAAGGTTTTTCTCCTGTGTGAGTTCTCCAATGTCTAACAAGAGTTTTGTTTACTACTAACACATTTTCCTCATTCAGAGCATGAGAATGGTTTTAATCCTGTGTGAGTTCTCTGGTATGCAAAAACACATTTTTCAGTGCCAAAAGATTTCTCTTTTGTGTGAGTTCTCTGATGGCAAAAAAAGGTTTGCGTACTGGCCAAAACATTTCCCACATTCTGAACAGTAGAATGGTTTCTCTCCTGTGTGAGTTCTCTGATGACGAACAAGGTTTGCCTTCACACTAAAACATTTCCTACATTCTGTGCATGAGAAAGGTTTCTCTCCTGTGTGACTTCTCTGATGTGTAACAAGATTTGACGTAGAGCAAAAACATTTCCCACATTTAGAACATAAGAAATGTTTCTCCCCTGTGTGCACTCTCTGATGTGAAACAAGGTCTGCTTCAGCGACAAAATATTTACCACATTCAATACATGCAAAATAATTTGAGTTTATGTTTACTATCTCCTTTGTAGACATATAAGATTCTGAGAGATTGATTGAGTTTGGAGAGTTGGAATCCTTGGTCTTTATATTAAAAGATCTCTCCATAGTTTTGCTTAGTGTAGTTCTGTTCTTGTCATGTCCTTCAGCACTTCTTACGTCTGCTAATGTAAACACCTGAAAGAGAAATGCAGTGGAAGTTAATCAAAATCTGTCTATAAATTATTGTTTACCATACATAGAAAAACAGACTATATTTTCTTGAAACATCAGAAATAAGACTATGAAACCACAAACATATCTCGACAGACTGGGCAGTATCCCAAATCCCTATCCACATTTAAATAGCTGTAGGTTTTTTTAAGAAACAGCAACAATAGTAGTGCAAGCAAAGAGAACGTTACCTGCGCTCTGGCCTAAATCCCCATGTGCATTTAAACAAAATGGAGGCTCTTTAGTCTTATTCCAATGGCCATTTGAATATATAAGCTCACCAGCCACGTCAAGGCAAGCCTCAATAGGTGAGTTCCTACACTAGCCATTAGATATGCTGATATCAGCCAAGAATTTCCAGTGAGACAGGAAGGGGTATTTTATAAACCCTTTAACATTTAACCCTTTATAGGGCTTCTACACATACAATAAACTTTGCTGATATCAGACAAAGTGAGACAGAAAGGGGTGTTTTATAAACCCTTTAACATTTAACCCTTTATAGGGCTTCTACACATTCAATAAACTTTGCTGGTATCAGACAATATCTGTTGGATACTAAGCTACTGCTGCTGTAAGCGTGGTGCTTTATCTTTGTGTTTGTATATTAATTTTGTATCACTCAGCTATGTTACATTGCTGCCAGCCTCCCCAAGTTTGTCTTATTAAGACTTTATAAGTATGTAGGGGCAGCACCCCTTCCTGTCTCATCAGAGAAATTTTCCTTTTGGCTGATACCAGAAAGGTGATTCGTATATGTTATAGCCCTATTCAGGGTAAAGTATGTAGGGGTTTATAAAACACCCCTTCATGTCTCATTAGAGACGTTTAAACTTTGTCTGATACCAGCAAAGTTTATTGAATGTGTAGAAGCACTATAAAGGGTTAAATGTTAAAGGTGGTAAAAAGACAAATAGTAAAAGGACATATAAAAAAACATATAAAAAAAATAAACTTATGAGTTGTTCTGTAGCAATAAATGTCTTTTAAGATGCTTTGGATGGTGGGGTCTCTCCTCTGTTTATAGTAGTCCTGTTGGTCTCGTGATATAGAAGACACAAGAAAAAAAAGACCAATCATATAGAGTGTAAGGGTCAATATATGTGAGATAAGGATATAAATGTTCCACTCACATTTAGATGAGCTATAGCCAGCTCAGGTATAACAGGCATACAGCGGAACAATCCCCGCTTATGGGATATATGGGTAGTTGTCCTCCGGAGGAAATGATGTCCAACTCTCAGGAAAAGGGATATATAAAAACAACTAATAGTGCTCTCTGTTTAACATGATATAGAAGTTCTTAAAATAAATAAAAGTGTACTCACAAGTATAGTGCAGGCCAACTGCACTCTGGTGACAGCGTTGGTGGTATGATCCCCACCTCAGATGGGCTTGTACGCAAGTAGTGAAATCGAATAAATGCCAGGAAAAATGAATAAAAAAAATGAAATTGTGTGTAAAAGGATAGTTGGCACAGATATTAGCCAAAAAATCTTTTATTATATAAATTACACAATTTTTAAACCATTTACGCGTTTCGCCACTAGGGATTTTTCAAAATGGGATAACATTAAAACCTGGCAGATAAGAGTATATATAAGTACAAAATCAGTTAAAAATTGGCGCCAAAAAAATGTCATTAGTCAATGGCTGATTGAATCAGAGTTATATATTACATATATTATAAGTGAAAATAAAAAGGTTTGTGTTAAAAGTAACATTGTACATAGTCATTTGTGATTAAAATTGTTAAAAAAACGAGGTCACATGACTCGCACAGCATGTAAGGGAAATGTAGTGCGCGAGTCACTGTTTCTATAGTATTATTCAATTGTGTTAGTGAATAATTTTTTTCTGTGAACTGTTTTTTAAAATCAGTGATTGTTTGTTAAAATAATCAATGTGAGAACAGTTTCTGCGTATGCGTAGGAATTGGCTCTTAGGGGCGCTCTCAAGCCAGGGCTTATAATGGCAGCTAGTCTGGTCTATTGCTGTATTGGTGTATACTTTTTTGAAAAAATTGTGTTTTTACTATATTCACACTCTTTATATACAATTATTCCCCACCAGCTTGGCTGTCAAGCTGTTAAAACCATCCTGTCAAAAGAAAAGAGAATTCCTGATACTCAGATTGATTTTATCGTGGAGGGTATTAATATCATTTTAAATAATAATTATTTCTGTTTTTTTGATTCGTTCTACCTCCAAAAGAGAGGGACAGCTATGGGGACCAGGTTTGCTCCCAGCTATGCCAACCTCTTCATGGCGGACTGGATATCCAGTGCCGTCTGGGGAGGACATGCCTGAGAGCATAGCCTGGTTTCCTATTTTAGATATATTGATGACTTGTTTTTTATATGGAAGGGCTCTGAGGATTCCCTCAACTCTTTTATAAGACACCTCAACATAAATAACAGAGGCATCATTTTATCTTTTGAATATAGGAAAAATACAATCAACTTTTTAGATTTAAATATTTTTTATTAAAGGTGGTGCAGTTCATACAAAAATTTTTTTCAAAAAAGTATGCACCAATACAGCAATAGACCAGACTAGCTGCCATTATAAGCCCTGGCTTGAGAGCGCCCCTAAGAGCCAATTCCTACGCATACGCAGAAACTGTTCTCACATTGATGATTTTAACAAACAATCATTGATTTAAAAAAAAACAGTTCACATAAAAAAATATTCACTAACACAATTGAATAATACTATAGAAACAGTGAGAAATAAACCAAGAGAAAATCTTTTAACCTACAAGGACAAACACACCTTAGATGCCCCTACCCTTCCTATAATTTGTAACTATAACAACAAAAGTGGTGATTAATAAACACTGGCACATTTTAAGACACGATGACCTTCTTATAGAAATCTTAACAACAAAACCAAAAATTGTCTTTAGAGGGGCACCTAATTTTAGATCCATTTTAACCAAAAACTACACTAGAGAAACTAAACAAAGCACCAACCATACTTTTTTAGAAGGAGCAAAAGGTTTTTATAAATGCAAGCGCTGCATTGTTTGTAGAAGTACTGACCCCTCTACGCAATCAAAGGTTACCAGTTTTAAATCAAACAGAACTAATAAAAGTTACACCATAAGAGATTTTATTGGATGCAATACAACAAATGTAATCTACTTATTGGAGTGCCCATGTGGCCTCCAATACGTAGGTATGACCACTAGGTGCCTAAAGACAAGACTAGGAGAACACTGCAGGAATATTAAAAATGGGTACCAAAACCATTCAGTATCTAAGCACTTTATCAAACATAACCAAGACCCAAAACTCCTTAAATGTATTGGAATCAAAAAATGTAAGGTCCCTTGGAGAGGTGGAAACATAAAAAATATTTTAGGCAGATCTGAAATGGAGTGGGCCTTTAACCTGCAGACGCTAGCCCCCCAGGGTCTAAATGCAGATTTTGATCTGTACAATTTTTTATAAACAATTGTAACAAATGTTTTTATATGTGTTCACAAGTCTAATTGAAAAAGTTATTTTAAGTTCATATGTTTGAACAAGTCCTTCTAATGTCTTAATTCCCTCCTAACTGCTATATGTTTTGGTCACATAATTGTAACCATTTATAATATGTCCTATGTATTTATCATATGCCTTTATATCAATTGTATACATTATTCTTGCTGTCATCTTGTGGCTATCCTATTCATAGTTGTTACCTACGGCATTATAGTCTAGGATACCCCCAATATGACCTCATCTTGTTGATCTTTGTGTATACACCATTATCATGCTTTTTAATTCATAACTAATCTCCTAATAATCTACCTACAAGTATACACCTAAGAGGTTTGGATTAATTTCTTATCACATACTTTGATCCCTCAAAAGGCTGACACTTTTCCTTTATATATTGATTAATTTCTTTATTTTTATATTTTATTTCTTATGTATTTTTAAACATTATGCATGACCATAGTTAATATGGCCCCTTCCATCTCTTTGCCCACAGATCTTCATTTTAGCTATTATATATGCTGCTCCTCTAACATAGACCTCTGCCCCTTTATATGCAAATATCAGCTCACATGCTGATATATTTAGCACTATCTGCTATACGAGACCAAGTGTCTATCAAAGGCACAAAGTTCGCCCCTCATCACGTGCGTACCGCCCACCAAGATGGCGGCCGCACTTGTCTACTACATATCCCATGCGGCAAAGCGCCGCCATCGAAACGACAACTTCCGGACCCCATAATGCTGCGCGCTATATCGCTCGCTTCACACTGCCACTAATGAAAGCGCCGGTCACGTGACTCGCGCACTACATTTCCCTTACATGCTGTGCGAGTCACGTGACGCGCTTAAATTAAATATAAATATTTCTAAGTCCACAGACCTCGTTTTTTAAACAATTTTAATCACGAATGACTATGTACAATGTTACTTTTAACACAAACCTTTTTATTTTCACTTATAATATATGTAATATATAACTCTGATTCTATCGGCCATTGACTAATGACATTTTTTTGGCGCCAATTTTTAACTGATTATGTACTTATATATACTCTTATCTGCCAGGTTTTAATGTTATCCCATTTTGAAAAATCCCTAGTGGCAAAACGCGTAAATGGTTTTAAAAATTGTGTAATTTATATAATAAAATATTTTTGGGCTAATATCTGTGCCAACTATCCTTTTACACACAATTTTATTATTTTTATTCATTTTTCCTGGCATTTATTTGATTTCACTACGTGCTTACAAGCCCATCCGAGGTGGGGATCATACTACCAACGCTGTCACCAGTTGGCCTGCACTATACTTGTAAGTACACTTTTATTTATTTTAAGAACTTCTATATCGTGTTAAACAGAGAGCACTATTAGTTGTTTTTATATATCCCTTTTCCTGAGAGTTGGACATCATTTCCTCCGGAGGACAACTACCCATATATCCCATAAGCGGGGATTGTTCCGCTGTATGCCTGTTATAACTGAGCTGGCTATAGCTCATCTAAATGTGAGTGGAACATTTATATCCTTATCTCACATATATTGACCCTTACACTCTATACGATTGGTCTTTTTTTTCTTGTGTCTTCTATATCACGAGACCAACAGGACTACTATAAACAGAGGAGAGACCCCACCATCCAAAGCATCTTAAAATACATTTATTGCTACAGAACAACTCTTATAAGTTTTTTTTATATTTTTTTTATATGTTTTTTTATATGTCCTTTTACTATTTGTCTTTTTACCACCTTTAATACTTATTTATACATTTTGGCGCAGCCTTGCACTACTATTGTTGCTGTTTCTTAATCTTACCATAGAGGGTTAGAGGGTTTCCCTCTGCTGGGCCGCTGCCTATCCATCCTGTTATTATTAGCGCTAACCTCCTTCCTTGTTTTTCGTAGTTTTTTTTAAGCATCACTCATTCAAGTATAAGCTCACCTGCCACGTCAAGGTAAATCACCTTGCTGCTTTCAGCTAAAATGAAAAAGAAATTCTCTATTAAGAAAGAAAGGATTTTTATGAACCCCTTCACACTTATTAGCCCTTAATAGGGTACACGTGTGTTGGGCAACAACACTGTAACATGGCTGTGTAATACAAAAAGCAAATACACATTATTAAGCCATGCACTTAAATTCCTACTACTCCTGGGCACCAGCGATGACTATAGAACTCAATATAGTACCCCAACAAACCAAACAAAAAAGTTAAGCCCTGTGCTCAAACTCCCACTACTGTCAGCAATGACTATGATACTGATCATCCTCAGTACATATTATTATTATTATTATTATTATTATGGTATTTATGTAGCGCTATCAAATTCCCCAGCGCTTTACAATGGGTGGACGAACAGACATGTAGTTGTAACCAGACAAGTTGGACACACAGGAACAGAGGGGTTGAGGGCCCTGCTCAATGAGCTTACATGCTAGAGGGAGTGGGGTAAAATGACACAAAAAGGTAAGGATAGTATTAGACTAGTGACAGTTGCAGAAGAGGAATCAGTCAGGAGCTATTAACAGTTAAATTGATACGCTTTTATGAAGAAGTGGGTTTTTAACTATTTTTTAAAGGAGTGGAGACTGGGTGAGCATCTAACGGAGGAGGGAAGCGAGTTCCATAGGAACGGTGCAGCCCTTGAGAAATCAGAAGATAGACGTAAGTATTCAGCAGATCGTAAGGGCCTAGACAGGACATACTTGTGTATAAGGAAGGATAGATAGGTGGGAGCAGCATTATGTAGAGATTTGAAAGCAAGAACCAGAATATAATATAGATATAGAACCTGTGCACTACCCAAAATCTCTATGCACATTCAAACAACTGAAGGTTTAGATGTTCCTCTAACTATTGCCAAGATAAGAGTGTGTATTAGGATTGAGGAGGTAAAGAAAGAGGTTGCAATTGGATACTGAGAACAGACAACACCTCGCTTGTTGTTCAGTTGGTCCCTGCTCAGATCTCCAGTTGGTTTTAGCACATTTGATGCCATTACAAAGAGAACCTAAGCCATGTACATATCAGACTGATGCAACTCAAAAGGACAGTCCAGATCTGAAATGCCGGCCAGCTCTTTCTGCACGAGAGATACAGCAACTCCAGATGAATATTTCAGCCTTGCTAGCAGTGGCGGGTTGTAAAGTTGTAAGATAGCGGGTGTCACAGAACCCTTATTCTAACATGGACTAAAAAGGGCAGTTATTACTGTGGCAAGAGGGTATGGAGATCCTGCTGGATGCTTATCTGACGTAATTAGAGATCTTTGGGGATTGCCTGGATCCATTCTATGAATCAAGCGCCTGACTGGGAGATACTCTGAAACGCTTTGGAATGGATTGCGAGATTTGGACTGTGCTGTGAACCGGTGACCTGACCACCAATCAGGGTGCTTTTTGCACAGTATTGGCACTCTGTGAAGAGCTATCTAGTGACGTATAACATGTAGGAAATGCTGTACAGATATGAAAACAAGTTAATTTATTTAACCTTTAAGATATTGAGCTGCCAAATTGTAATCTCAGGTCAGAGTCAGTTAAAAGGTATTTATAATGCCATTAATTAAAAAAAATGAATAAGAAATAGTCTACTGAATATTATTGTGACGAGAGCAATCTCGCCACATTGCATTGGAGAAGCCTGGTTGCCCGCCTGCTGCCTTTGGACTATGGCCCTGGGAGATTGGGCCCTTTAAAAACAGTATTCGGCCATACCAGAGTGTATGTCACTCATTCTGGCCCTTTAAATACTGTGGGGAAGGATTGACACTGTTTATATGGCACTTCGGATGCAGCCGAAGTGCCGAAGTGGTCAAAGTCGTCGAAGTGGTTGCCATTCGACAAACGAACACGTGGCAGCGGCCATTTTAATTCATGCGAACGTGGTCAGCGGTGTGTGCAGCCAAATCTATGGAACTGTTTGCGGCTACCCAATTGCACGAACACCGCTGACCCGTACCGTCTTCGACACCGCGGCTGGAGATTAAGTCCCGTTCGAAGATTCGAACGCTCG
Source organism: Pelobates cultripes (assembly GCA_933207985.1). Lineage (NCBI taxonomy): Eukaryota > Metazoa > Chordata > Amphibia > Anura > Pelobatidae > Pelobates > Pelobates cultripes. The sequence continues at coordinate 12,911,601 of OW240925.1, forward strand.
TTCGAATGGGACTTAGCCGATTTTCTGCATGAAATTGACCGACCACACAGCCCAAATCCATGGAACTGTTTTGGGCATGAAAATGTGCTTGCGGTCGGTCATAAAGGACTTCCATTTAACTTTTTATATACTGGGGGGATTTGTCTGATTTTTGGTTATGTCTGTATTTAAAGTATGCTGATTCCGAATATGTATGTTTTATGTGAATATGACGCATATTTTTAAAGTTATAGTATAAGTATAAAAAGTGCATTTTTCCTGCCTGTGATAAATCACATTAACCCATTGTGTTCAGTAATTATATCAGAGGCAGAGGGGAGGATTTTATGTGTTTGTGCTGGGTGTGTTTTATATTTTACTGTACGGGATTGTTTACTTGTTGTCCCTCCCTGTGGGATGTCCCCTTGCAAGGGGACTTGCATAAAAGTCTGTGTGTGTTAATTAAAGGCAGGTCATCTTAGACCACTGCTTGACCCTCAACACGGAGCCTTGTGTCGTTCTTGGGGAGATTCACTGTATGCTGTTAGAGACTGATTGCCAGGAGTGTAAGCTGATTGTCTGGTTCCAGTTCGGGAGTTGGAGTGCTATTTTGTATCCAGTTCAGGAGTTTGGTGTTCTGCAGTAGCTGTGCCTGTATCTCTGGAAGGGGAAGATCTACTAAACGGCGGTTTTATCCCTTTATGCCTGGGGGTGCCGTTACAATTATGTTTTCTAAACCCGTCATAATAAAACACAGCCAAATCAGATAATTTCTAACGTCTGTATCCATTTAATATAGTGCTGTTTGTTTATTGTATGGGGTAAGGAGGTCAAAAGATCTTTTTCCATACGGAGCTGGAATATTAGTTGGTCCATAAACTGTCTTTTCTGAAAAGGTAAATAGGACTTCCACTGTCTTGCACTTACAATCTTAGCAGCTAAAAAGCAGTGTATTGCAAGAGTTTTAGATGGGAAGGGGGTTAGATTCCATTTTAAATGTAACAAAGTTGTATCAGGCCCTTTCCTAATAAGATATTTAAAAAATGTAAGAATTTCAGAAGCCCAACTCGATATACATTTTACTAGTTTACACAGGGCCGCCACCAGAAATTTTCGGGCCCCTAACAGAACAAATGGTCTGGGCCCCCCTACTCCCCTACTTAACCACGACTCCTGCCTTGCATAGTTATTTTATCCAGGTCTAGTTTCAGATATGATCATTCTAAAAGGACCACTATAGTGCCAGGAAGACATACTCATTTTCCTGGTACTATAGTGCCCTGAGGGTGCCCCCTCCCACCGGGCTGGATGGAGTGGCAGGAGCCACGCGCGCATTCAGCCAGTCTCATAGGAAAGCATTTAAAATGCTTTCCTATGGACGCTGGCGTCTTCTCACTGTGATTTTCACAGTGAGAAGCACGCAAGCGCCTCTAGTGGCTGTCAATGAGACAGCCACTAGAGGCCGGCTTAACCCTAATATAAACATAGCAGTTTCTCTGAAACTGCTATGTGTCACGAACGCACACTACTCCAAAAGTGCGCGTGACGTAGTTGTGGTTGTGAAAGGGTTAAAGTTCACTATTTGTCTGCACTAGACCGGAAATAATGACAAAATCCCCCTTTAACACCACCCACCCTCAAACATAATAATATAACTATTACTATTTTAACGCTGCCACCACCAAGACAATTTATAAATGGGGTGCCTTGGTCCCCCAGGTAAATCAATAATAACACCCACCAAATAGTACTTAGTACAATATTTAAGGAATTGCAAAAATACTAACTAGTCTCTTCAGGTAACGTGATTCTTAACCAGACAAAGGCAAAACTTAATAAATGAATGTTTATTATGAGCAAAAGATAGTCACAGTGCATATAACAATATATGATAAACAAATTATTTACACCAACAACAGATAAAACAAAAAGGATAAAATACAGAAGTCCTAATTACTCACTTAGGTTTTCAAAGTACAACTTCTGTCCAGGGGGTCTCTGGCAAGGAAAGATGGTGACTCACTCAAAATTAGATCTTGGCCCCAAGCAAGTACACAAACACCCTTCAGAATCACAGGAAATATACCCTGTGAATTGCCACGCCTCATCCAGGGGTGGAGCAATAGGGATACTAAGTGACCACCTCCTTTGTTCCAGAAACCAACAATCCACATACAAACTTTTGGTTTTATCTCCTCTACTGTACTTGCCACAGAAATAATAATTGCCTCTATGAATTTGTTATTGTTTTCCCATTCCAAACACATGTTTCACGCCCCGCCCACGATCCAATAGGATGGACATCACAAGTCCTGCCACACGGTTTAAGTTGTGCAACTCATGTTTGGGCTTAATTAAAAGATTGGGCTTGTCCCATTCCAAATATAATAAAAATGAGGCTTAATTATTAACCTGTGGGTAAGTATGAATGTTTCACTTGGATAAGATACTGGAACACAAGGATCTTCATGAAACGAATCCCATTACCATTTCAAATGATTGAACTATCCTTTACAAGGTACATGCCAAATGGATGAAGAGACATTCAGACTTTTCCAAGTGTAGAACCTCACACCTTGCAGATCCTTGATTACTTCACATCCATATAGTAAAATCCTTTTCACATTGCTATGCCATTCACACTACCCCTTCTGTCATCTGACCTCTGTGGGGGTCCCAGCTTCAAAAGATGTAACACTTGTTGACCTCAGCAATAGCATCTCTGTAATTTGTGCCATTTACTACACAAATTACATTAAAAGATGATATTCCATAGTGTAATAATAAATTATACACCCTTGTCGTGACACTATGTTTATATAAAAAAGGGTTAAACCTAGCTGGACCAGGCACCCAGGCACCCAGTGGTCTGGGTGCCTATAGTGGTCCTTTAATAGAAAGGAGTCTCTTCATCTATAGTTTGGCCTAAAAATAGTAAGCCTGCCACCACGTCAAGGTAGACTCTTTGAGCAGCACCCTAACCTAACCTTGAAACAGTGAGGTCTATTAACTAAGCTGGGAATAGCTAATTAATTATTAGAAAATTGAAATATTGAAGCCAAATTAGCAGTTTTCCTGCAGTAGGTCAACTATTTTGCACTTGAGTTAGAAAATATCAAAACAAACAAATAACGCAGGAAACAATGAGCAAATATATACAAAAATGTGCAAATAGTGCAGTGCAAACAAATTTTACACAAATTGACTTGCTCGATGTGTTTTAATATAACTTACCAATGTAGTAATCTTCAGATGTCCTAGGAAGTTACAAGCACGTACGTGGTCATGTAACAGGCAGAAATACTCACCTTTCAGGAAAATTGCAGGTGTCCATCAGTCGCAAGGTCTGAGCAAAAAGAAACAAACACACTGATGCACAGAGACACACACATTGACATAAACAAACATACATTTACAATGTGCATTTGGCTCTGTGTATTTCTAAATGTGTCTGAGAGTGTGTGTCAGACAGAAAGTATCCTTGTGAGTGAATGTGTGTCTCTGTGAGAATGTGTGTGTCTGGGGCCATGTGAGCCAGTGGAAGCTCATATGTATGGGGGGCTGATTGTGATCTTTGTGCATTGTGTTTATGGAGAAGCTGTATTTCACGACTATGTATGATTACTGTCTTCAGGGTGTAACTGTGACAGGAAATATAGGGTTAACTTGGCAGATTAAGTGTGACAGGACGAGGGGCGTGAAAGAGACAGGGGTGGGGGTGAGTGTAACAGAATGAGAGAAGTTGAGTGTGACAGAATTGGGGTGAATGTGGGGCTTAAAGTGACAGGGTGAGTGTGGCAGGGAAAGATTTGGGGATGAGTGTGACATAATTGGAGGAGGGAGTGTAACAGGATTAGTGGTGTTAATAGAAACATAGAATGTGACGGCAGATAAGAACCATTCGGCCCATCTAGTCTGCCCAATTTTATAAATACTTTCATTAGTCCCTGGCCTTATCTTATAGTTAGGATAGCCTTATGCATATCCCACGCATGCTTAACCCCTTAAGGACCAAACTTCTGGAATAAAAGGGAATCATGACATGTCACATGTCATGTGTCCTTAAGGGGTTAAACTTCCTCACTGTGTTAACCTCTACCACTTCAGCTGGAAGGCTATTCCTTGCATCCACTACCCTCTCAGTAATGTAATACTTCCTGATATTATTTTTAAACCTTTGCCCCTCTTATTTAAGACTATGTCCTCTTGTTGTGGTAGTCTCTTATTTTAAATATAGTCTCCTCCTTTACTGTGTTGATTCCCTTTATGTATTTAAATGTTTCTGTCATATCCCCCTTTAACCTTTCCTTGTAAGTTTTATCATGCAATCCATGAACCACTTTAGTAGTCCTTCTCTGAGCTCTCTCTACAGTATTAATACCCTTCAGGAGATACGGTCTCCAGTACTGTGTACAATACTCTAAGTGAGGTTGTAGCGGATGGCCCTGGGCTGTCCTGAGAATTTCATGTATTTTAATGTGTTCACGTAAAAACAGCAAGTTCTATGTATGTAATGTATTGTATTTGTCTGAATGTTAGGTAGTTTCATTCCCTTAGTTTGTTCGAATGAAACTATCGAACAGTCAGACCTCCCCTGTGTGAAGTGTGTCCTCAATTAACCATTGCAACATTGTTGCGAACGGGTAATTGACAAGTTAAGTAGCCGTCCTTTGTTCTCGGGGTTGGCCGCCATTCGAAAAACGAACACGTGGCGGCGGCCATTTTAAAACTCCCGAACAGCGGTGTTTTGCCGTCGAGTGTCTGGAACCCAAATCGGACACTCGACTAGGCGAACACCGCTGAAACCTCCACAAGCCCGGTCCGTTCGGTTCCTAACTAGCGAACGGCCCCTCGTTCGGTAGATAGATAGAACCGAACGAGGGGATTCAGGCGAACCCTCCCTAGCCTCTGTAGCTAGAGGTTTTCGTGCCATTTATTCCCTGACTCCAGGACCGACCGCAGGGCCCATTCACATGGAACCGCATTCGGGGTTTCACCCAGTGAGGTCGGTCATTTTATTCCCTCCATAAATTTCCCGAAACCCTTGTCTGATCTGGGTGATTTTTGGATATGTTGTTCACCCAGATCAGGGCTACCAGGGGATGTATGATTTAAAGTGGTACCCCTAAGTTTAGGGGTACATCCAGAAACGGGGGGAATTGGTGTCCTGGATAAGGGGATTATGATGCAGGCTGAGGGGAGGAGAGGTGTGGGTGGTTACCAGAGCAGGATTGGCTACTGTACTAATGAATGAAAATCCCTCCCTTGCATGGGAGCAGGCTTTAAAAGGCAGGTGTCTGAATAAAGCTTTAGTTATGCTCCTGAAACTGTGTGTCGTCCAGTTCTTGGGAATTGCTGTTGGGATACTGCTGTTACTTTGCCTGCTGGATACTTTACCCTATGGATTTATAATTGCTTGTTCCTGAGTCTCCCTGGGATCTAAAGTGGAGATAGGCTGTGTAATACCAGCTCTCCGCTACAGAGGTCTCACCAGTGTTCTGTACAATGGCACGAGCACTTCCCTCTTTCTACTGCTAATACCAGATGCCTTGGCTGAGGGGGTAAGTGTCACAGGTGACATGGTTGGAGGATGGAGTGGGACAGGGCTAGGAGAGGTATGTGTGACAAGATTAACCCCTTAAGGACCAAACTTCTGGAATAAAAGGGAATCATGACATGTTACACATGTCATGTGTCCTTAAGGGGTTAAAGGAGCTCTCCAGTGCTAGGAAAACACTGCAAGTCCCC
>OW240925.1:12917427-12962615 GCA_933207985.1 Pelobates cultripes
GAGGGTGGCAGTGATGGAAGGGAGGATGGCAGTGATGGGGCAAGGGAGGAATTGCAGTGAGTGGGGGAGGTGAGGGTGGCAGTAAGTGGGGGAGGTGAGGGTGGCAGTGAGTTGAGGTGAGGGTGGCAGTGAGTGGGGAGGGTAGTGTGGCAGTGATGGGGAAGGGAGGAGACAGTGAGTGGGGAAGGTGAGGTGGGGCAGGAGGGAGGGTGGCAGGAGTGGGGAAGGAGGGTGGCAGGAGTGGGGAGGGGGAGGTTGGCAGTGAGTGGGGGGAGGGGAGGGTGGCAGTGAGTGGGGAGGGAGGGTGGCAGTGAGGGGAAGGTGTGGGTGGCAGGAGTAGGGAGGCAGTGAGGGTGGCAGTGGGGGTGTGGGAGGGTGACAGGACTGGCATTGAGTGGGGAGGGAGGATGGCAGCGGAGGGGAGGGTGGGCAGTGATGGGGAAGGGGAGGGATGGCAGTGAGTGGGGAAGGTGAGGGTGGCAGTGAGGGGAGGGTGGCAGTGATGGGAAGGAGGACACAATGTGAGTGGGGAAGGTGAGGGTGGCAGCGGAGTGGGGAGGAGGGTGGCAGTGAGTGGGGAAGGTGAGGGTGGCAGTGAGTGGGGGAGGTGAGGGTGGCAGTGAGGGGAGGATGGCAGTGAGTGGGGGAGGTGAGGGTGGCAGTTAGTGGGTGAGGTGAGGGTGGCAGTGAGACATTAAATTAACTTACCTCTGTCGTTGGTGATCTTCTTTCATGCAGCAGCAGCAGCCTCGTGGTCCAGTGGCATAGGCCCATGCTCTCCTGTCTGCAGCTCCGCCTCCACGGGTTCAGAGCTGCAGTAAGACCATGTGGAGACTGTCTCGTGAGCTCTGACTGGCTGAGCTCGCTGACATTCAATCATGGTCTGCAGCTCTGCACCTGTGGAGGCGGAGCTGCAGACAGGTGTCACAGGGATTTGTGCAGTGCACGGTGACGGCTCTCTCCCGGCGGCACACTTACAGGGGGGCCCAGCATCCAGCGGCACAGAGGCTAAGCTGCTGGGCCCCCCTACTGTCCGGACTCGGGCCCGCCCCACAAATCAGTCCTCTTCTCGAGTCCCGGCCCGCTCTAGCAATCCGGCCGTGGGCCGGGCCCCCCAGGACCGCCGGGCCTGTGACAATTGTCACGGTTGTCATGCCCTGAGTTTACAATACCACCATATGTGGATAATAGACCCATCCAAACATCCACATCGCCAACAAGTTGACTGGGATACATATTACTAATCCTATCCAGTGTCAGGTACCATCTGTACAGAATAACTGGCACTGTCCTAAATTGTAATATGTCATCCTTTCCTTTGTTGTATTTGCGTGTTATGTATGTCTGTAAGGTCTTTTTTATTGTATGTAAATAATATTAAATGACAAATAGAAGGCGTATGCCTGAAGTTGTGGGAGGGATTTAAGGCCTATATAACCCAGTAAACCCCTTGCTTACCTGTCTTCGTCGATTCCGGAAATTCCCGCCTTCACTTCCGGTTCACGCAGACCTCTGACGTCATTTTGCCGCAACGCACGTAAAATTACTGTCAGGAACTCGCACCCCAAGCTTCGTGAGTATAATCACACGAACGGAACCCATTCGGCAATTCCAACTTAACTGTAAGTCTATTCGAACACACTTTCATGTAAACAAACTGTTCATGCGCTTAAATCATTCGGCAGTATAACACTCAAGTTCGTGCAAAACATACTAACAAGTCAGTTCGGCTCAATCCACTGATCGGGTACCTTTTTAAACAGTTTCATTCAAATGTCTACTCAGTCATTCACTATATAATGAGATAAATTTGTTTCACGTACGCTGTTCGGTTTAACTTTCATGTTAAAGCTACATGTCAGACAATTGTATTCATATGTATATTATGTACCATTACTGCAACAAGATTAATGTTGGTCTGTCATTTAATTGGAAGGCTTGTAATAGTTTAATTCAGACCTAAAGTAATTGATGGCTCATGCTTTATCTATATTTTTATCCTGGGTATATCTTCTCACAAAAAAAAAAAAGTTAATTTGTATCTAAAATTTTACCTATTAGGATTTACTTGCGGAATTACTCTTCTTTCCATTCTAAGGATTAATTTTCGACATACGTTACTACCAATTACGCAGAATTACACGTTTACAGTCCGGTTAGTAATATACCTTTCATTTAAAAAAAACCTTCCTGTAGTGGAGAGGTAGTATAATCCACAATATCTCCGCTGGGTAACAGGAACAGCATAAAATAATCCAGACAAATAAATACAGCATACAATAATCCTGGTAGCGTTGTAAGAATCCTTCCTTCCCAAGAACTAGACGACACATAGGCTGGGAGTCAACTGAGCTTTTAATCACAGGTCACAGTATTTATGGGATTCCCCATGCAAGCGGATTCCCTACTGACATTACAGGGGTTGTACAGTAGGGGACTACATGGGGAACTGAACACCCTGGACATTTCTCCCATCATGCACTGCTGTACGAGTGGGATACTCCCACTAGAATATACAGTTAAGTGGATTATCCCTCCGGGCAGCAGAACTGACATTTTACATTAAAACACATAACTTTGATAATATTCGTTATATTTAAACGAATGGACGTTCGGTAGATAGCTGGGGTCTGAGCGCACATTTCGTGAAAGTACCGCTCAGATCCCAGCTTAAATAACTGAACGCCGCACGAAACACACATTATTTCTAAGTTGCATTCAAACTACCGATTGACCTTAGGGAAACACATTACCGAAGGACTGGGGCTCCCGAACGGCTTGGAAGTCCAGCGGTATTCGTGCTGTCGAGAAGCCGATTTTAGTTCCAGGCGCTCGACGACCAAGTACCGCTGGGCTAGCAAAGGATCCGAAATGGCCGACCGCCATGTGGTCGGTAGCCGAACAACGGCCACCCTGAATCCTTCTAATTACCGATTGCAACAATGTTGCAATCCCTAATGGGAGCCACATGACCTCCTGTGTGTGGTCTCCCTTCGGTAGTTTGTTAGTTTCACGAACATTGTTGAAATTCACTGTTCGTGAAACTATTGCATGAATGCTGACGGTTTTCATGCTGCCAGCATACGAACGCTATTGTTCACCTGAAATACATAACACATAGATACGCTTGGTTCTTAAAAGCGGTATACACACATTTAAGAAAACACAGTTTTAAAGTGGCTGCTTTTGCCACAATGCTCCCCCAGAACCAAGCTGGCATACACAGTCTGATCCCAACGGATCGGCTTGGGGATGTCCGGAGGAGTACTCACAGATCATGGTTCAATGTCTGTTTGTCTGGACAACCCATTAGCGTTGCCATTTTGTTTCCCAGGGCGATAGTGGATTGTAAAGTCAAAGGGCTGCAAGGCCACACTCCAGCGCAACAGCCTGGCATTGTCTCCTGACACCATGTTCAGCCACACCAACGGGTTGTGATCTGTGAGTAATGTAAACGGTTGTCCATATAAATAGGGTTGCAGCTTTTTGAGGGCCCACACCACAGCCAGGCACTCCTTTTCAATGGCGGCGTAGCTCACTTCTCTGGGCAAAAGTTTCCGGCTTAGATAAGCCACGGGGTGCGAGCCATCTGCTCCGACTTGGCTCAGTACTGCTCCCAATTCAAACAAAGAAGCGTCTGTATGGACGAGAAAACATTTAGTTGGATCAGGAGCAGAAAGTACAGGTGATTTACTGAGCGCCGTCTTGAGCTGTTGGAACGCCTGTTCACACTCTGGGGCCCATACTACTATCTTGTGGAGGTTTTTACGGGTTAAATCAGTGAGAGGTTTCGCTAGGGTGCTGTAGTAAGCTACAAATTTCCTGTAGTACCCTGCGGTACCCAGGAATGCGAGGACCTGGGTTTTAGTGCGGGTGGTTGGCCACTGGGCTACTGCCTCTATCTTAGCGGGTTCTGGTTTCTGCAGCCCGCTGCCTACTCTGTGCCCTAAGTATTGCACTTCTGCCATTCCTATGTGGGTCAGGTGTTCGGGCCAGGAGCAGCTAAAAATGGCTATATCATCCAAGTATGCGCACGCATACTCCTGAAACCCATCCAGTAGCCGATCTACCATCCTCTGAAAGGTAGCTGGGGTATTTTTTATCCCGAATGGCATGACCTTACGGGGTGATACAGGCCAAACGGGGTGACAAATGCCGACTTGGGGATGGCGTCCTCGGCTAGTGGAATTTGCCAGTACCCTTTGCACAGATCTATCGTGGTGAGGTACTGGCCTCTGGCCATTTTGTCTAGGAGCTTGTCTATCCAGGGCATAGGGTAAGCGTCTGAGGTTGTTTTATCGTTGAGCCTCTGGTAGTCCACACAGAAACGGGTTGTGCCGTCCCGTTTCGGTACTAGTACTACCGGAGAGACCCAGGGGCTGTCAGAATGTTCTATTACCCCTAACTGCAGCATTTCTTCAATCTCCTTCCGCATACTTTCTTTAACGGATTCGATTATGCGATAAGGAGTTTGGCGAAGGGGAGTCTGGTCTAGGGTTTCTACCTTGTGAGTAGCTAACGGAGTGTACCCAGGTAGGTTGGGAAAAGTGGCCCCCTTTTCCTGGATGAGTCATTGGACTTAGGTTCACTCCTGGGGGTTTAACCACTCTCCTAACTGTACTTCTCCCAGGTCTCCGCTCTGACCCTATTGGTTTAGGAGACGGGTCGTAAAATTAGCACCTTTTGTCCCACCTGAAAGCTGCGGTCCCTGGCTCCCTTATCGTACCATCTGCGCTGCCTTTGTTGGGCCACCTGGAGGTGTTTCGCGTACGTTCTGGGTCAGCACCTCCAGGCGATCCCTAAACTCTAGCACATAGGGTACGATAGGGGTGTCGTTAATAGTCTCTTCTCCCTCCCAGTGTTCCCGAATTAAATCCAGGGGGCCCCTCACTCTCCTCTCGAATAATAGTTCGAAAGGAGAGAACCCGGTGGATTCCTGAGGTACTTCCCTATAAGCAAACAGCAAGTGGGGTAGAAACCTTTCCCAGTCCTTCTGAGTGTCTATGAACATACGGATCATCTGTTTAAGTGTTCCGTTAAACCGTTCACAGAGCCCATTGGACTGGGGGTGATAAGCGGAGTTCAGTATTTGCTGAACCCCACATATCTTCCAGAGTTGTTGTGCGACTTGGGCAGTAAACTGGGTGCCCCTATCCGAAATAATTTCCATGGGAAATCCCACCCGGGAAAATATTTGCATCAGGGCATCCGCTACCGTCTCTGCGTGCACATTAGTCAAGGATACTGCTTCAGGGTATCTGGTGGCATAGTCCACCACGGTCAGGACATATTTCTTGCCGGAAGGGCTGGGTTTTGATAGGGGTCCTATATTATCTACCGCCACCCTTCGGAATGGTTCCTCAATTATGGGAAGAGAACGGAGCCGGGCTTTGTATCGGTCTCCCCTCTTCCCTACCCTCTGGCAGGTATCACAGGTCTGGCAACATCGCCTGACATCCTGTGAGATCCCTGGCCAGAAGAAGTTGTGTGTCAGCCTGTGTTTAGTACGGCTGATCCCTAAGTGCCCAGACAGAGGAATGTCATGGGTGATACGTAATAGCTCTAGTCTATACTTTCAAGGCACTATTAATTGTTTTATGGGTAGGGGTATAGATCCGGACACTACCTTTTCTGCGTGACGGTACAGCAGCCCCTTGTCCCAGGTATATGTCTCCCCTTCTAATCCTGCCTGGTCTTTATTTATATGATCTTTGTATATCTGCAGGGAGGGATCTAGGGCCACATCAGAACCAAATTCTAGGGGGACGCCCAGGGCGTGACATTGGGCATGGGAGGTACATTGCTTACCTGAGCCTCAGAGTGGTTAGGCGGAGCTGTGGTGTGGGCCTGCTGCCGGGTCACAACCGGATACGCCTCCTGTACTGTGGGTTGAGGAACAAAAGCTGAAGTCAGCTCCCCCAGGTCGTTGCCCAAAATGACGTCAGCGGGTAGGTCCTGCATCATCCCCACCTCCACATTCCCATGCCCCGCTCCCCAATTCAAATGCACCTTGGCAGTAGGTACTTTATAAATGGCTCCCCTTGCCACCCGTACAGCAACACAGTCTTCCGTTAAGTTGTTCTTAGGTACCAGATGGTTCCTGACTAGGGTTAAGGTGGCCCCAGAGTCACAAAGTCCTTGCACCTTTTTCCCTTCCATATGTACCTCCTGTCGATGTCCTTGCCGGTTGTCTGAGGCGGCTTGAATGGGGTTTACCTCATGTAGTGTCCCCAGCGGTTCTTCCCTAGGAGTGATGGTTTCCCAGCGGTTCTTCCCTAGGAGTGATGGTTTCGGGTGCTCTATACGGTTGTGCTTGCACACAGTGTACGGCTGCTCGGTTGCTGGGTGCTGCATTATTCCAGCTGGGCCTGGGTCGGTTGCGTGGACAGTCTCGCTGGATATGCCCTTGCTGGTTGCAGGTGTGACACTGAATTGGGGGACGTGCAGGGTACCTGGGGGTGTAAGTGTTTTGGTTTACACCAGATTGTTGGGGTCACAGCGGGTATCGTCAGTGTGGGTTTGTATATGGTTTGGTTTTGAGTGTGCTGGTCCCTCCGGGTGTCTAGATACTCATCCGCCAGCTTGGCTGCCCCTTGCAGGGTTTGTGGCTTGCGGTCCCTGACCCAATCCTGTAGTTGGGACGGTATCCCCTCGAAGAACTGTTCCATGACCATTAACTGGAACAGGTCCTCCAGGGTGTTAACTTGGGTAGCTTCCAGCCACCCCTTTGCAGCTCGTTGTAGGCGGTGTGCCCATTCCACGTGAGTGTCTTTTGTGGTCTTTTTCATGTCCCGGAACTTCAAACGGTATGCCTCGGCGGTAATCGCATACCGGGCTAAAGTGGCCTGTTTCACCTTGCTATAGTCTCTGCTGTCCTCATCTGGCACTGCCCGGTACGCTTCTGCTGCGCGACCGGATAATCACCCTGCTAATAGAGGTACCCGATCCGCCTCGCTGATGTCGTGTAGTTGGCACAACCTTTCGAAGTCCTGCAGGTAGTCATCTACCCCACCGTCCACTTCTGAATAGCTCTTAAACGCTTGGTAGGGAATTTTAGCTTTCCCTGGAATAATGTTAACAGGCGTCGTGGCTCTTTCTCCTGCTTGCTGGCTCATCTGCGTCCTCCGAAGCATGATGTATTCCTGCACATCTGCAAAAATTCTGCCGACCATCTCTTCAGATGGTATGGTTGGAAGTAGAGCCACCCTGCTCCTGTATTCCTTCTCAAATTCATTTGGCTCCTCCTCCCTTGGAGGTGCTGCAGCAGCTGCAGCTCTATCTCCTTCCATTAGCTCTGCGATTAATATAGCCTTTGCCTTGTTGCTGGCTATTGCTCCTCTTGCCTCCAGTAATTCCTTCAATGTGCTTCGCTTTAAAAGTGCATAATTTGTTCCCATTCACCGGCCGTTCGTGGGTTTCCATATGTTCCCGGATTCCGGTTTAATCCGAATGAGCTAACTCACGAATTGCTGCTTCTTTACCTCTATTCGTTTTAATTTCTGCCGAACGTTACTTTGCTGGGTAGTTTAAATCCCGTCGCTTGCCACCAATTGTAGCGGAGAAGTAGTATAATCCACAATATCTCAGCTGGGCAACAGTAACAGCTTAAAATAATCCAGACAAATAAATACAGTGTGGCGGAACCAACCTCACCACTGTGCACTGGAGAAGCCTGGTTGCTCGCCTGCTCCCTTTAGACTATGGCCCCTGTTCTTTTTCCCCTGCAGAAAGGCTGGTTTGTGCCTTTCTGCGGACTGTTAAAGCCATGCTACCCCAGATAGCTATGCCATGGAGCCCAGCCATATACTGAAAGACTGTAGGAAAGACTTTGGCTCCATGGCGATTGAACTGTATGTATGTGATCTGAGCGCCAGTAATAACGTGCGCTCAGATCTAAGCTATCTGGGGATAGGTAGAATGTCTGTATTTTATGTAATAAATGTAACCTTGTGTGTTTTATTGTATTTTACTGTCTTTTTACTGCTATGTGCTTAATGGAGTTTTGCCTCTGTCCTTGGAGATAATTGGATTACTTCTTGTGAAGAAATGCCCTTTTTATACTGTATATGCTCTCCTTGTATTTGTGTGTTAATAGCACTGTTTCCCTATGGCATTCGGTAGGTAAAACTACCGAATGCAGACAACCCTGTTACCCCTTTATACAGACTGTACCCCCTTGCTGGCTGGATTACGTTCGGCAGAAGTTTTGCACGAACGGCAGGTCTCGCCACCATTTCGGGACTTCCTCGTGTTCGCGGCCATTTTAGCTCCCGAACAGCGGTGTTTGCCATTGAATGTCTGGAACTGAAAACGGACACTCAAACAGGCGAACACCGCTGAAGCCTCCAGACCTTCGGTAAACCCCCTTCCAAACTACCGAACGACCGGGCGTTCGGTAGAAAGACTTACCAACAGATGGGGAATCAAGCGAACCAAGGATGGTAGCTGGATGGCCGGCCGTTCGGGAGGTTTTTCATGCTATCTAAGACCGACTGCAGGGCCAGAATTCATGGAACTGTTTTCGGCTACTTTGCCCGTGCAGTCGGTCAAAACTTCTAAGTCCTATATCTCCCGAACGGCTGAACCGAATGGACTGAGTTTTTAATATGTTGGTCTCCCAGACAATAGCTATCTGGGGACACCAACAGTATGTATATTGTTAGGATTGGATGTATGGCTAATTATATGGGAGGCTCCCTTGCATGGGCTGAATTCCATAAAAAGAGCATGCCTGTCATTAAACCTGCAGTTCATCTTTGTACCCTTATTCTGACTACGTACGCTGTTTGGGAGTTCGTGTGTTTTACTGTGGGAATTATCCAGGAACCCTATTGGATTTACAATTGGGAATTCGTCTACCATAACTACCGGACAGAGGGCTATATTCACTGGGCTCTGGCTGTTCGGGAGGAAACTACCAATTAAGGTTTAAATGTACTTGGTTTCCTTACAACTGGTGGCAAGCGGCGGGATTCGAATCCCGAACGGACGTTTTAAAGCAAGCAAAGGAATGAATGGCGCAGCAGTACCAACAGCTTAAAGAACCACGCTTAAGGATTTGCTGGAAGCTCGAGGCGTAATAGCAAGCAACAAAACAAAAGCCACGTTAATTGCAGAGCTGTTACAGGGCGACAGAACCAGCACTACAGTAATGGAACCTGAAGAAGAAACGGTGATGCAGAAGGACATCAGGTGGATGCTCAGTTTATTGGGACCTAATCCAGCAACAGAGGCAATGCTGCAGGTCATGGCACAAGCCAGGCAAGCACAGAAGGAGCGAGATGACCGGGACAGACTGCCACAGGGGGATTTGCTGCACTCCCCGGGAAGTACAAATGACATGCCGAAAAAGGTAAATTATGCTGCATTTAAAAACTTTAATGACAATGAAATGGAGATTGATAGTTACCTGCAGATATCAACTATCTTTGAAAGGCAATGTGCACTGGAGGGATTAGACTCCACCAAATGGGCTGCAGTACTGAGCAGCAAGTTGTCATACAGAGCATCAGAAGAGGCACGAGCAGTACCTGATGAAGATATTCATAATTATGGGAAGATAAAAGACATTTTGTTGGCTAGATATGCAGTTACCCCTGAGGCATACAGAAAGAAATTCAGGGAACTGAGGAAAACAGGGAGGGATACCCATACTGAATGGGCATTCCGGCTACACAGGGCAGCCCGAAATTGGATGAAGGGCTGCCAAGCAACCACTCTGGAGGATGCTTTACAACTCCTCCTATTAGAACAATTTTTTAATCATACCGCAGAGGATATCAAGGACTGGGTTAAAGACAGGAAGCCTAAAACTGTGGAGGAGGTGGCAAGACTGGCAGATGAATACCAGGATAACCGGAGGCGGGAACAAGGGGTGAGCAGACCTACGTTTAAACAGCCTTATTCAGCCCCAACCACGGCGGCACCACCTAGAGCCCCCTGAGTAATTTGCCCCACAACCCAGCAGCAGCACCCCGACAACCTGCAGTGTGTCACTACTGCAAACAACTAGGACACTTTAAAAATCAGTGCCCACGTTTAAACCGGGGAAGCTGGGAAAGGCAACCTCCACAGTCACAACCCAGGGCCGCTGCTCATTGTGTACAGCAGGAGAGTACATCGTGGGTACCTCCCCACGAGGAACAATGGAGTGTGTTGCACGAAGTCAACGCTGTGCAAGCCGGGGGTGACAACCGGGACCACCACCGTCAATGGATTACGGTAGACGGGGTGGGGGCCCGTGCCTTAAGAGACTCTGGGGCCACGTTAACTGTGGTTCAACCGCACACTGTCAAGGCTCAAACTCACACGGGCCGCACGGTGGCAGTAAGGGTAGCCGGGGGTGCCATCCACAAATTACCCATGGCTAAAGTTCTCGTGGATTGGGGCTCGGGATCTAAACAACTAGAGGTTGGCATTATGCAGGAGTTACCAGCCGAAGTACTGTTGGGGAATGATGTGGGCTGTTTAACTTCCCAGCTGGCCCGAGACACCACAGCCGAAGCTTATCCGGTTACCACCCGAGCTCAAGCCAGACTGGAAGCACCGCTGCACTCTGAGGAAACCCAGGTAGGAGTTGAAATCCCCCCTTTACCCGACCCCCCTCCCTCGTTCTGGGATACTCCCCAGGAGTTTGAGCAGGAAAAAGGACTGACCCCACTCTAGCCGGATATAGAAAAGCAGTAGGGGACAATAAGACAGACAACCCCCACGAAAAGTTTGAATGGCATAAGGGACTGTTGTATAGGGTGACAGATGGGGCGGGACACGGAACCGCCCAGGTTACTAAAAGACAACTAGTAGTGCCCCGCAAGTTTCGGGCTGAGTTACTAAGACTCAGCCATGATATTCCCCTAGCTGGACATTTAGGGGTAAAGAAGACTAGGGACCGCCTGACCCAAACTTTCTTCTGGCCCAGGGTCACTCAAGACCTCAAATACTATTGCAGGACATGTGACGTTTGCCAGAAAATAGGGAAACGGGGTGACCACCAAAAAGCGAAGCTCCACCCATTACCCATCATAGAAGAGTCATTCCACCGGGTAGCGGTAGATTTAATAGGACCCCTCAGTCGGCCCAGTCAGTCTGGTAAAAGGTTCATACTCACCGTAGTGGACTTTGCCACTCGGTACCCCGAAGCCATGGCCCTCCCCAATATAGAGGCCGAAACGGTAGCCGAGGCCCTGGTCAAAATATTCTCCCGGGTAGGTTTCCCCCAGGAGATCCTTTCCGACAGAGGGACTCAGTTCACAGCTCTCCTGACACAACAGCTGTGGCAGAGCTGTGGAGTGAAAGCCCTCTTTAGCGCCCCATATCACCCTCAGACCAACGGTCTCTGTGAACGTTTTAATGGCACGCTCAAGCAAATGCTAAAAATGTTCGCAGAGTCCTGCAGGAACTGGGAGAGGTATCTTCCCCATCTTCTGTTTGCCTATCGTGAGGTGCCCCAGGCATCCACGGGGTTTTCCCCCTTCGAACTCCTGTTCGGGAGAAAAGTTCGGGGCCCCCTGGATCTCGTACGGGAGCACTGGGAGGGCAACACGGATGATGGGGGGATCCCTATAGTCCAGTATGTATTGGAATTCCGCGACCGGCTGCGAACTCTCACCGAATCAGTTCGGGAGAACCTGCAGGCGGCCCAGGACTGCCAAAAGAGGTGCTACGACAGGGGTGCCCGAGACAGAGTCTTAGATTTGGGCCAAAAAGTGTTAGCTTTGAGAGCCGCCAAGAAGGATAAGCTCCAGGCGGCCTGGCAGGGACCCTTTAAGGTGGTGGAGCGAATGAGTAATACCACCTACATTGTAAGCAAATGTTCGGATGAGAGACTGACCAAAGTCTTCCATGTGAACATGCTGAAGCCTTACTATGAACGGACGGAAGATGTCGGCGCCGTATGCGCCCCCTTTTCCGAAGATAGCGAGGGACTTCCACTCCCCGATCTGTTAGACCCCTCACCCTGCAGTATTGACCAGGTCAGCCTTGGTCAGAACCTACGACCTATAAAGCGACAGGAAGCGGCCGGCTTACTCCGGGAATACCAGGGCATGTTTTCTGCCATCCCAGGCTATACATCCACTGCGGTACACCGGGTAGATACCCAGGGAGAGACGCCACTACGGCAGCCGCCATACCGCATTCCCGGGGCCGTGCGTGAGAGTATGCTGGCAGAATTTGCCGACATGCTCAAGTTAGGGGTAATAGAACCCTCTCAAAGCCCTTGGGCCTCTCCGGTAGTACTAGTACCGAAGCGTGACGGCACCACACACTTCTGTGTAGACTACCGGAGGCTCAACGACCGCACCATAACAGACGCCTACCCCATGACCAGAATAGATGAGTTACTGGACCGTATGGCCGGGGGTAATTACTTGACCACTCTGGATTTGTGCAAAGGGTACTGGCAGATCCCCCTGGAGTCTGCCGACATCCCCAAGTCGGCATTCGTCACTCCTTTTGGGCGTTACCAATTCAAGGTTATGCCCTTTGGGATGAAGAATGCCACGGCTACGTTTCAGCGGATGGCTGACAGGCTCCTGGAGGGACTCCAGGACTTTGCATGTGCGTATTTAGACGATATTGCTGTCTACAGCCGCACATGGGGAGACCACCTAGGCCACGTGTCCAGGGTGCTCGAGAGAATTCACCAAGCAGGGCTTACGTTGAAACCGGACAAATGTCACCTGGGTATGGCGGAGGTACAGTACCTCGGCCACCGGGTAGGGTCAGGTAAACAGCGGCCTGAGCCAGCCAAAATAGAGGCCATAGCTAATTGGCCCCAACCTCGGACTAAGACCCAGTTCTTAGCCTTCTTAGGAACAGCCGGCTATTACCGGAAATTTGTCCCCGACTATAGAGCCCTGGCCAAACCCCTCACTGATCTCACCAAAAAAGCCCTTTCCAAACAGGTTACCTGGACCCCAGAGTGCGCGGCAGCCTTCTAGAAACTGAAAGCAGCATTGAGTGAGGCTCCTGTGTTGGCAGCACCAGACTACTCTAAACAATTTCTTGTCCACACAGATGCCTCCATGTTTGGGCTGGGAGCCGTGTTAAGCCAGGTGGGAGACGACAGCATGGAACACCTGGTGGCCTAAGTTGTAAACTGTTGCCCCGGGAAGTCAGCTATGCCACTGTAGAGAAGGAGTGCCTAGCCCTGGTGTGGGCCCTTAAGAAACTCCAACCTTATTTGTACGGCCGGCCGTTTACTCTGATGACCGACCACAACCCGTTGGTGTGGTTAAACCGGGTGGCTGGCGACAACCCTAGACTTTTACGGTGGAGCCTAGCCCTTCAACCGTACAACTTCACCATGCAATATCGTCCGGGCAAACAAAATGGTAATGCAGACGGTTTGTCCCGCCAAACGGAATTGGATGCTTAACCTGGACTGTTTCTTTGTTTCCTCTTTGACATCCCCAAGCCAACCTGTCAGGGTCTTGGCGGGTATGCCGACCTATGGACTTATAGGGGAGCAGTGTGAAGAAATGCCCTTTTTATACTGTATATGCTCTCCTTGTATTTGTGTGTTAATAGCAATGTTTCCCTATGGCATTCGGTAGGTAAAACTACCGAATGCAGACCACCCTGTTACCCCTTTATACAGACTGTACCCCCTTGCTGGCTGGATTACGTTCGGCAGAAGTTTTGCACGAACGGCAGGTCTCGCCACCATTTCGGGACTTGCTCGTGTTCGCGGCCATTTTAGCTCCCGAACAGCGGTGTTTGCCATTGAATGTCTGGAACTGAAAACGGACACTCAAACAGGCGAACACCGCTGAAGCCTCCAGACCTTCGGTAAAACCCCTTCCAAACTACCGAACGACCGGGCGTTCGGTAGAAAGACTTACCAACAGATGGGGAATCAAGCGAACCAAGGATGGTAGCTGGATGGCCGGCCGTTCGGGAGGTTTTTCATGCGATCTAAGACCGACTGCAGGGCCAGAATTCATGGAACTGTTTTCAGCTACTTTGCCCGTGCAGTCGGTCAAAACTTCTAAGTCCTATATCTCCCGAATGGCTGAACAGAATGGACTGAGTTTTTAATATGTTGGTCTCCCAGACAATAGCTATCTGGGGACACCCAAACTTTGGGGAATTGCTGTTACTTTTTAATTGTGTTTAATGGTTATCTGAGGGGAGGAGATGTACAGTATGTATATTGTTAGGATTGGATGTATGGCTAATTATATGGGAGGCTCCCTTGCATGGGCTGAATTCCATAAAAAGAGCATGCCTGTCTACAGCCGCACATGGGGAGACCACCTAGGCCACGTGTCCAGGGTGCTCGAGAGAATTCACCAAGCAGGGCTTACGTTGAAACCGGACAAATGTCACCTGGGTATGGCGGAGGTACAGTACCTCGGCCACCGGGTAGGGTCAGGTAAACAGCGGCCTGAGCCAACCTGCAGTTCATCTTTGTACCCTTATTCTGACTACGTACGCTGTTTGGGAGTTCGTGTGTTTTACTGTGGGAATTATCCAGGAACACTATTGGATTTACAATTGGGAATTTGTCTACCATAACTACCGGACAGAGGGCTATATGCACTGGGCTCTGGCTGTTCGGGAGGAAACTACCGATTAAGGTTTAAATGTACTTGGTTTCCTTACACTTCTCAATTATCTCCAGGATAGAAGACTCTGTGGAACTGGTTTTGGGCAGAAAGCCATGCTTCATTTGGTCACAAAGGATTTTGATCTATCTTTTGAACCAATGGAACAATTTGGATGATTTTGATATATGTTTGTATTTGGAGTATGCTGATTCGGAAGTTTTATGTGAATGTGATGCATACTTTCAAAGTTATGAATAATGTGGAAAAACTGTATTCCTCTGCCTGTGATAATGAGATTACCCATTGTGTTCAGTAATCATATCACAGGCAGAGGGGAGGATTTTGTGTGGGAGTGTCTGTGTGTATCGTACGGATTGATTGGTTGTTCTGTAAAACCCTGTGGGCAGTACTATGTTTGTGGATTGGGAATAAAAGAGGCTGTATGTGCCAGTACAGTCAGATTCAGCTTGACCCTCAAAACAAAGTGTCGTCTCGTTCTTGGGGGGGAATTGGATTGTATGCCGATTGCCAGGAGTGTAAACCTTTCATATGGTTTTTCCTGTTCGGCTGCTTCCTGTGTTCGTGTGTTTCCTGTTCGGGAGTTGGTGAATCCGTGTGTTTGCAGTTCGGGAGATTGGTGATTGCAGTAGCTGCCTGTGCATCTGGAAAGGAGAATATCGCCTAAACGATTTTTAACCTCTGGTGTGCGAAACGGTCTGTTACATACATCATACAATAAACCTGGTAGCGTTGTAAGAATCCTTCCTTCCCAAGAACTAGACGACACATAGGCTGGGAGTCAACTGAGCTTTTAATCACAGGTCACAGTATTTATGGGATTCCCCATGCAAGGGGTTTACCTACTGACATTACAGGGGTTGTACAGTAGGGGACTACATGGGGAACTGAACAACCTGGACATTTCTCCCATCATGTACTGCTGTACGAGAGGGATACTCCCACTAGAATATACAGTTAAGTGGATTATCCCTCCGTGCAGCAGAACTGACATTTTACATTAAAACACATAACTTTGATAATATTCGTTATATTTAAACGAATGGACGTTCGGTAGATAGCTGTGGTCTGAGCGCACATTTCGTGAAAGTACCGCTCAGATCCCAGCTTAAATAACCGAACGCCGCATGAAACACACATTATTTCTAAGTTACATTCAAACTACCTTAGGGAAACACATTACCGAAGTACCGGGGCTCCCGAACGGCTTTGAAGTCCAGCGGTATTCGTGCCGTCGAGTAGCCGATTTTAGTTCCAGGCACTCGACAACCAAATAGCTGGGCTAACAAAGGATCCAAAATGGCCGACCGCCGCGTGGTCGGTAGCCGAACGACGGCCACCCTGAATCCTTCTAATTACTGATTGCAACAATGTTGCAATCCTTAATGGGAGTCACACAACCTCCTGTGTGTGGTCTCCCTTCGGTAGTTTGTTTGTTTCACGAACAGTGTTGAAATTCACTGTTCGTGAAACTATTGCATGAATGCTGGCGGTTTTCATGCCGCCAGCATACGAACGCTATTGTTCACCTGAAATACATCACACATACATACGCTTGGTTCTTAAAGCGATATACACACATTTAAGAAAACACAGTTTTAAAGTGGCTGCTTTTGCCACACTTCCTCACTCCTCCCCTCTAATTCATTGACTAATACACTATTTCCCAACCCAGTCCTCAAGGCACACCTACCAGTCCAGGATTTAGGGATTACCCAGTTGTGTCTAAGGTGTTTTTACAAAGAAGAAAAAAAACACCTTAGACACAACTGGGTAATCCCTAAATCCTGGACTGGTAGGTGTGCCTTGAGGACTGGGTTGGGAAACACTGGACTAATATACCATTTAATTATGCAACAGCAGGAAAAAAAAAAAAAAAAATTCTCCTAACCTGAAAGTTTCCTTTCACGCCCATAGCATGTCTAACGCTTTGGTGCGAGACGATGAGCTATCACTTGCCTGCACTCCGCCCAGGCGTAGCACTCAGCCAAGACAGTCTAGTATGACATCCAGCTACAGATCCTGGACTGTTCAAAAAAATCACAGCCGAACTGAATAGAAGAAACATTCCCTTTCCGGCTACAGCCAGGAAAGCTGAACTTTTCCATTTACTAAACACCCAAAACATTGATGAGTCACAGGGCCCTAGTTCTGAATATACAATACAAAACAGTTTGGCAGAACTACGGACTATGATGACCTCTCTGGTAGCTTCTGTAGCTACTATAAACAATGGGTTTAGTCAAACTAGTCAAACTAGCATTCCGGAAGTAAAAATTCCACTAGGACAACCCGAAACAAGCTCAGGAGGTAACTCCACTCCTATTCCTGCCAAAACAACTAATATTATTAACCCAGTACATTTGATTCCACAAAATCTAGAACGTGACATACTAGAAGGGAAAGATGTTAATCTAGCTTCCCTCCTCATTGCCTCACAGGATATAATCGAAAAAAGAGGTCTTACACTTTTGACGATATATCCGTGAAATCTAGAGATCCTAGGCTTAATAAGAAGCTGAATATTCCTGAATTTGTGTTAGCTTTTGGGTTATATAGTGATGTAATTTGCTCTTCCTTCCCACACCGTAGAGAAGAGCTGGATCTATATCTGCACAAGCTTGTGGAACTTGCTTACAAATATGGCGGTTACGCATTCTACGACTACCATAAGTCCTTTTCGGCCAGATCAGCCGTGTCACTGGCTCAGTACAACACTCCTACTGACTGGAGTCAGTTGGACACAAAAATTTTCTGTAGACATTTCGCGGGGCTTAAAAAACCAGCATGTGCAATATGTTCTTCAGCTTCTCATACAGCAAACTTTAGTCCTAGTAATATAGATGGTCCGTCTACTAGTAACGCCAATCCAGACTATATTGCTAACACAAATCAGAGGGAAGTGAAAGACAAGTTAGGGAGGCCTATAGTGTTTCTTGGGAAAGCACAAGTTTGTAATAACTTCAATGCGGGGGATGTAGTTATAGCGCTTGTAGACTGCTCCACATTTGCTCAATCTGTTTTAGAGCACACGCAAAAACTATGTGTCCAAACAAACTGTCCCCTAAGAAAGCAATGACCCCAATAAACGTACCCAATTTACAATGTTACTTAACTGAACATCCTTCTTCACAGCTGGTTGACTTTCTTATCTCTGGTTTCACTAGAGGCTTTCACACAGGTTTAGTAGCACTCCCTTCAGGCATACTAGAATGCCCAAACCTACAGTCTGCGATAACAGATCCAGCCAGTCTAATAGATCTTCTCAGCAAAGAAGTAGAATACGGTTTTATGATAGGACCCTTCACCACACCACTATTCACTTCTTGGAGAACAAGCCCACTAGGTATAGCCACGGGCAAATTTAATAACAAAAAGAGGTTAATAGTCGATTTCTCAGCACCTCACTCTTCCACCTCCCCAAGTTTAAATTCCCTTATACCTTCAGAAGACTTCTAACTACAATATGCTAAAATAGACGATGCCATACAAGCCGTTGTCAACTTTGGTAAGGCAGCCTGGTTAAGCAAAACGGATATCACAAATGCTTTCAAAATTCTACCAATTAAGCAGTCACTCTGGCATTTACATGGTGTTAAGTGGGAAGGGAAATATTATTTTGCAACTAGACTGACCTTCGGCTCCAAAAGTAGCCCAAAGATTTTAAACATATTCTCAGAAACCTTGAATTGGCTACTACTTAACAAATCCAGGTGCCCAGTAGTAATCCACTACCTAGATGATTTTCTTTATGTTGAGCCTCACCACTGCAAACCACGCAGTCTAAAAAATGCACTCTCCCTATTTAAGGAATTAGAAGTCCCGGTAGCAACAAATAAGACAGAAGGTCCCAGTACAGAAATAACTTTCCTAGGTATCACACTCAACTCTGTAACTATGCAAGCTAGCCTTCCTCAAGTCAAAGTAGACAGGATCCTAACTCACATTCCCACCTGCACCAATCACGGGTCATGCACCAGGACAGAATTACAGTCACTTTTGGGTTCTCTTAACTTCACCATGAGAATTATCCCTCAAGGCAGGGCTTTCATTTCTAGGTTACTTACACGGCCACCCTGACGACGACACTAAGATTAATCTAGATGATCCTGCAAGGGCTGACCTAAAAATGTGGAATCTATTTTTATCATCATGGAATAGTAGGTCATTGTTCATTCCCCCCATCTGTGACGAATCCCCGGTTATCTGGACAGACGCTGCAGCTACCGTCGGGTACGCTGCGATATTCAGGAACGAATGGGTCTATGACAGTTGGCCACCCGAAACAGCTACCCTAGAAAACTTTGACAAAACCTCAGCATTGTTCGAGATCTTCCCAATAGTGGCAGCAGCACACATTTGGAGAGACAATTTGAGGGGTAAAGCAGTTAGGTGTTATTCTGACAACATAGCAGGTTGTAACATAATTAACAAAGGCTGCTCTCAATCCCTGTCAATTATGAAGCTAGTAAGGAAACTTACATGGTTGGCAGCAAATTTGCAGTTTTACATTTGTTGTATTCATGTTATAGGCATTTTCAATAACGCAGCTGACGCTTTGTCACGTTTTAATTTTCATGAATTTTTCAGACTGCACCCTACAGCGAACAAGCAACCCAAAACTCCTCCGCAATTCAAAGACCTAATCATGCATTAAACCAGTTATTAGCTCACAGTAGAATTCTCGCACAGACAGGTTTGTCAGTAAACACTAAAAAAGCATACGATAGGGCATTTGACATGTTCAAAAAATTTGTTCGTGACTTTAACATAATAAATCATTTTTCTGTAGAAACCATGGTTGCATTTACAACTTTTTGCCACTTCTCGTTAAAACTAGCCTACAATACCATCAAACCATACTTGACGGGGATACAACATTTAATGCTAACTCTTTACCCGAACAAGACTCCTTTCTTATCCACATACCCCATAAAAAACATACTAAAAGGTATCCAGAGACTAAAAATCCAAAAGTCCCTCAAAAGACTCCCCATAGACAGCAACATATTTAAAGAAATCTCCAAGTTATTAGATAAAAGTCATTTTGAACTAACTAACCTAGTAAATAAATCAGGGGCTTATTTGGCCTTTTTCGGGTTTCTAAGACCCAGAGAATTTTCAGTAGAGAAAATATCTGACATTGAATATGCCTTAAACAGAAAAACTTAACCAAAGTAAATGATCATTACGTTCTGTCAATCCCCCGCTCAAAAACAAACCAAGCAGGCCTCCAGTGGAGATTAAGTATTTCCCTACCGGTTCCAAATGGTGCCCAGTTCAAGTGCTAGATAATTTGATAAAAAATCAGCATATTAGAAATCCAGAACTGCCTCTGTTGTCCCTAAAAGGAAAGCCACATACTACTAAACAGTTCATGCTATATGTGGCAAACCTAGCCACTTCAGACTATAAAACTGGGACTTTAAAGGTTGTCCAGAACACTGCTGCCTTATTCTGTTTTAATGTACTGTGCTTACTGTATTGAAATGTCTGTTTGCCTGTAATCTCTATAGAATTTGTATGCTAGCAGCCGAAAGCCGCTAGCATTTACATGGTTGTTTCACGAACAGCAGCTTTACCGGCTGTTCGTGAAACAAACTAAGTACCGAACCCAAGCCCACACACTGAGGGTCGTGTGGCACCAATTACCAGATTGCAACATTGTTGCAATCGGTAGTTAAGTGCGTTCCTGTGTGGCCATCGTTCGACTACCGACCACGCGGTGGTCAGCCATCTTGGATCCTTTGTCTCCCCCAGCGGTGTTTGGTCGTCGAGCGCGTGGAACTGAAAACGGCTACTCGAACGGCACGAACACCACTGTACTTCCAGGCCGTTCGGGAGCTCCGGTCTTCTCCTATTGTGGTTCCCCATCGGTGTTCGGTACTTTCAAACAAATTTAATAAGAAAGTGTATTTCGTGCGGCATTCGGTTGTTTTAGCTGGGATCTGAGCGGTATTCACACGAAATATGCACTCAGACCCCAGCTATCTACCGAACATCCGTTCGTGCAAATAACGTGAATATTGTTAGAGTTATAGATTTAATTGTAAAATGCCGGTTCTGCTGCATGGAGGGATAATCCACTTAACGGTATATTCCAGTGGGAATATCCCTCTCGTGCAGCAGTGCCTGATGGGAGAAATGCTCCAAATGTTAAGTCCCCCATGTAGTCCCTTACTGTATTACCCCTGCTATGTCAGTACGGAAACCCCTTGCATGGCGACTTGCATAAATACTGGAAGCTGTGAATAAAGACCTCAGTTGACTCCCAGAACTGTGTTTCGTCCGGTTACTGGGGGATTTGGGATATTGCCTTACTTTTCAGCGCTGACTGTGGATTACCTTTAATACCAGCGGAGATCGTGGGATTTAATATTGCCGCTCTGCTACAATTCTAAAGGATCGGCTTGGGGATGTCCGGAGGAGTACTCACAGATAATTTTTCAAGTTCAGTTTGTCTGGACAACCCGTTGGCGTTACCATTCTGCTTCCTTTTCCGGTAACGAATCATAAAGTCAAAAGGCTGCAGCGCCAAGCTCCAGCGCAGCAGCCTGGCATTGTCCCCGGCCACACGGTTCAGCCACACCAACGGGTTGTGATCTGTGAGTAAGGAAAAAGGTTGTCCATACAAATACGGCTGTAACTTTTTGAGGGCCCACACCACGGCCAGGCATTCCTTCTCAATGGCGGCGTAGCTTACTTCGGCTCAAATAAGCTACTGGATGCTCTCCGCCATCTGCTCCAACTTGACTCAGCACTGCTCCCAATCCAAACATTGAAGCGTCTGTGTGGACAAGAAATCTTTTAGTTGGATCAGGAGCAGCAAGTACAGGGGCATTAGTTAGAGCAGTCTTTAGTTGCTGGAATGCCTGATCACACTCTGGGGCCCAGACAACCTGTCAAGGAAGGTTCTTGCGGGTCAAGTCAGTCAAGGGTTTGGCCAGGGCACTATAATTGGGCACAAATTTTCTATAGTACCCTGCAGTATCTAGGAACACTAGCACTTGGGTCTTTGTCCTAGGGGTGGGCCACTTGGCTACCGCTTCAATTTTGGCTGGTTTGGGTTTCTGTTGCCCGCTCCCCACCCTGTGGCCCAAGTACTGCACTTCTGCCATCCCTATATGGCACTTGCTAGGGTTACAGCATACTGTGATATACACTGTCAGCAAGGGTTGCAGCATACTGTGATATACACTGTCAGCAAAGGTTAAAAGGCCCATGAATCCCAAAAGCTAAGCGTAATTAATATAATCATATTGAGATCACAACAAAACATAATCAATCCCAATAAAAAACATAATCATAATTAATCCTAATAAATCATAACAAATCCCAAAGTCACCCACTAATATAAGCAGGAGGCAGTGGTACTCTGACCTGTACTGTCTGCAGAGCAGCAAAGAAAGAGGCAATGATGTATGGGGAGGGGGGTTTTATAGTACCTAACTTTTTTCTGATTGGTTGTTTTTCTGTGCTGCTGTGGAGTTCTAGTAAAGAGAGACTAAAGCAAATATGAAGCCTCCTGTCATGTTATAAAATTATATTTCCTGGCCATATCCATGGCAGCACAACAATGGGTAGCTCCTCCCCTATCCCTAGTTAGACAGGAACTAATTAAAATAAGGGTACAAATACCCCCTCCTACCTCCTCCTCCCTCAGTCTTTTTGTTCCTGTCCTATCCCTATAGGACCAAATTAGTCTATTTTCAGGACTATAATCACTTTTCTTTTATGGCTTACCTGGGGGTTTTTACCTTCTGCCCCCAAGGAAGTTCAGCCTCTCTTCCTTGGGAAGCTTCAGTATCCGGCCCTGTGCAAAGGTGTCCCCCTGAAGATACCCCCTTAGTGACCGGGGGTTCTACTTGCAGTGACCCTAGGGGTAGCAAGAGAAAAAATGCCAAACAATTCTGATTCCCTGCAGTGACCAAGAGGTAGCAGGAAGTGGCGAGAAGACCTTATTCTGGATGGATTTCTACATATTGAAGTACACCCCACATGTATGTATGTACAAATACTTTCTGCATTTATTCTGTATTTGTTAAATAACATATGTGTGGGTTCCCCCCCCCCCCTACCTATGATTTCTTTGTACCTTGCTTCTATAACTTTAACACTTGTCTTCTCGGCGTCCTGTTCCCCCTAGGGCGCATGTGCGCCGTTTTCGCGCGTGCGCGCTTGTTCGCGGGCACGCTAGCTTCGCGTGCACGCTAGTTTCGCGTGCACGCTATGTCTACGCTAGTTTCGCGTGCACGCTATGTCCACGCGCGCGCCTAAGTCGGCGCCTGGGTTCTGGCTGCCGTGAGGGTGCCTCCTGCTAGGAGGTTGCTTCCGGGTTTGGGCCGCGCATGCGCAGTTAGCGAGCGGTGAATTCGCTCGTTCTGAGCATGCGCGGATAGGCGGTGACGTCAGATATGACGTCACACGCCTATTTAAGCGCCAAAAGTGTATAAAGAGTTTACCTGAGGTTCTCATTAGGTCTTTAGAGGACCTGTTTTCATACAATTTTCTACTTTGAATTGCATTTCTTTTGCAAGAAATATTTGAAGGTAAGTTTTACTTCTTAAAGGTATATACACATTTTTTTTTTCTTTCCATTTTTTCATTTCTTCTTCTTCCTTTCTTTTTATACTAATTAAATTACTTTTCTAGACTGTTCGTAATCATCTCCACAATGGAGAAAGATAAAAGGAGATCAATTTCTTCTGATTCGGACTCTTCTGGATATAAAAATAGGTCACACTCTAGGAGTTATAGGTAAGCCATATCATATCATTATTTTTTCTTCTGGTATAGGATACATAAAGTAAAAGAGTGCTAATATGAGATATTTCCCTATCATGATAGTTCTACGGGAAAGAAAACAGTGAGATCATCCAAAGGAAAATCTCCAAAGAAAAATCAATGAGAAGCCTGTAATAATAAACCGATGGAGGGCAAACGGTTATGTGCAGAATGTTTATCTGAAGCGGCTGGAACATCTAATCCTTCAATGGAATTTGTACAGTTCATAAAACAAGCGGTGGCTCAAGGTATCAAAGAAGCGGGGGCAAGTCACAAAAGACCCCGGTTACATGATTACCAACATAATGATTCGTCACTGAATCCATGGATATGGAATCATACCAGGGGAATTTCTTTTCTTCAGACGAAGAAGAAACTCAGGCCCCTGCAGATTTTCTAGAACCTGCTCAGATAGACCACCTCATTTACAAAGTCCGTAAATCTTTGAGCTTGAAGGAGGCAGTTGCAGAACAGTCAACCTCTTATCGTTATTTCTCAGACTTGAGAAAGAAAAGAGCAACCTTTCCAGTGCATGATACTATTAAGGAATTAATTAAAGACGAGTGGTCTAATACAGATAAGAAACTTTCAGCACAAGGCAGAATATCTCGCCTCTATCCTTTTGACAAGTCTGATTCTTACCATTGGGATAATGCCCCTAAGGTGGATGCGTCAGTAGTTCGACTCGCAAAACATACCACATTACCAGTAGATGATGCAGGCTCATTTAGACACCCAATGGACAAAAAGATGGATCTGCATCTCTCAAAGGCTTATGTTGCAGCAGGGACTGGTTTTCACCCTGCTATAGCTCTTACTTCAGTGTCCAGGGCCCTAAAAATCTGGATCGAAAACTTGGAAGATGATATCAGAGATGGGAGAAACAGATCTTCTCTTCTGGAAAGATTAAATGATATTAAACTGGCCGTTGACTTTACCTCAGAATCCTCGGTGGACATGGTGAAGGCCTTAGCAAGGAACATGGCTCTTTCAATTTCAGCTAGAAGAGCTTTATGGCTGAGATCCTGGTCATCAAAGTCTAGTCTATGCACCCTTCCTTTTTATGGTGAGATGTTGTTTGGTAAAAACCTAGACGAGTGCATCAAAAGAGCTGCAGAAGGTAAAAAAGCCTTTCTTCCACAAGACCGGAAAACCTGTGGATCCTTTCGAGCCAGAAGATACTCTGAATACCCCTCTTTTCGCGATACCAGATCTTATAAACCAGGAAGAGAATATGGAAGATCTATTCCATGGAGAGGTGGACATTCATCCAACAGAGGAGGAAAGTCTAGAGGTTCCTCATTTCACAAGAAGCCTTTATGACAAACCCACCTACCATTCTGGAGGAGTAGGTGCCCATCTACTACTATTCCAGAATATGTGGAAACATTCAACTCAAGACAGATGGGTGCTGGATATCATACAAAGAGGTTATCTTATAGAATTCTCCACAAGGCCGCCACCTCGCTCCTTCCAGAAGACAATCTGGCCGAGAGATGTAGAAAAAAGAGATTCCCTAAAAAAGTTTATCTCATCCCTTCAAGACGATGGAGTTATCGTTCAAGTTCCAAGAGCTCAACGAACACATGGGTTTTACTCCCATATCTTTCTCACCAGAAAATCCACAGGGGGATGGAGACCAATATTAGATCTAAGCAGACTAAACAAGTTCCTAAACATAAGGAAATTCAAGATGGAGTCTCTTCAATCCATCGTAAAAGCAGTTTTTCCAGATCAATGGCTCATGTCAATAGACCTGGCAGATGCGTATTTCCATATTCCCATAGCACCCCAGCATCAAAAATTCCTCAGATTCGCTGTGGAAGAGGGTCATTTTCAGTTCCGTGCTCTCCCTTTTGGGCTAAGCACTGCTCCACGTACTTTCTCAAAAGTTCTGGTGGTTCTCATCGCAGAACTCAGGAAGAAAGGCATTGCAGTATATCATTACCTCGACGACATCTTAATTCTGGCAGAAAACAGAGATATATTAGAAGATCACGGCCTGATATGTATACAATATCTTCAACAACACGGATGGAAGATCAATTTCGCCAAAAGCAACCTAAAGCCATCCCAGAACATGATATATCTAGGAGCAGCATTCAACACTGCAGAAGGTTCCGTCCAACTATCCCCAGAAACGGGTATGAAAATTCGGAAAAAGGTCAAAGACATGTTAGCATCCAGTGTTTCCTCAGCAGAGACAACTATGAGCCTCCTGGGATCAATGTCCTCCACCATAGGACTTACAAGATGGGCCCAATGGAGAATGAGGCCTTTCCAAAGGAATTTCCTTTCTCAATTCAAGGGCAATCTGTCTCAACCTATAATGATCCCTCCTCACGTACAAGAATCCCTGAAGTGGTGGACCCAGAAAGAGTCTCTCTTCAGAGGTTATCCCTTAGGAAACATTCCATGGATCATCATCACCACAGATGCCAGTCAATGGGGCTGGGGAGCCCACCTTCAAGACAACTATGTTCAGGGGAAATGGGCATTTTCAACCTCCGACACCCCTTCGAATCTTCTAGAACTTCTGGCAGTTTTCAAGGCTCTAATGCACTTCCAGCAACTTTTACTTCACAAATGGGTCAAGATCAGGACAGACAATGCCACAGTTGTGGCATATATAAATCACCAAGGAGGGACGAGAAGTTGCAGAATGATGAAACCTTTGATGTCCTGGGCTCAAATGAATTTGGAGAATATCTCTGCAATACATCTCCCAGGAACTCAGAACTCTGTGGCAGACTTTCTCAGCAGGGTGAGATTAGACCCGGGAGAATGGAGTCTATCAGACATAATATTTCTACAGATTGTAGAAAAATGGGGCCTTCCCCAGATAGATCTAATGGCTACAAGCAACAACAGAAAAGTCAAGAACTTCTTTTCGAGAATTCCAGATCCCCAAGCCATAGGAAGAGACGCATTGACATGCAGTTGGAACTTCGACCTGGCTTATGCCTTTCCTCCGAAGCCCCTCATCTTCCCTCTGCTAAGGAGACTACGACAAGAGAAGACATCACTGATTCTAATAGCCCCTTTTTGGCCTCGCAGACCTTGGTTCCCGCTCCTACTAAGTCTTTGCAAGAAGGATCCATGGCATCTTCCAGTTGTCCCATTCCTGCTACATCAGGGTCCAATTCATCATCCAAACCCAGCATCCCTTCGTCTGATGGCATGGTACTTGAAAGGGACGGGTTAAAGAACAAGGGGTTTTCGAGATCAGTAATCGAGACTCTTCTTCAAGCAAGGAAGAAGTCCACTTCATCCACTTACTACAGAATATGGGATGTATTTTCTTCATGGGCCAGTTCAAGGCCCTTTGATATTTTGAACCCTTCAACTACTGACATTCTTGATTTTTTACAATCAGGTCTAGAGAAGGGATTGAGTTATAACACTTTAAAAGTACATGTTTCAGCCCTCTTTGCTTTAACTAATCATAGATGGGCTCTGGATCCGGACATAGCTAGATTTCTGACTGCAGTCCTCAAGATCAAGCCACCCATTAAGTCTATTACTCCGCCATGGGATCTCCCTCTGGTCCTGAAGGCTCTTAAAGCAGATCCTTTTGAACCTATGGCATCAATTTCCTGTCATCTTCTCACGATCAAGACAGTTCTACTAGTAGCCCTAGCCTCTGGTAGAAGGGTTTCTGATCTTCAGGCTCTTTCGGCTCGAGAACCTTTTACGATATTTCATAAGGACAGAGTCATCCTGAGAACGGTTCCAGAATTCCGCCCTAAGGTTACTTCAGAGTTCCATATGAATGAAGAAATAATCCTTCCAGCATTAAGTACAGAAGAATCTAATAACGGGGAAAACGCTGATGATGATGCTATCGACCTAGTAAGATGTCTTAAGATATATATACAAAGATCCTCAGAATGGCGTATTTCGGAAAGGCTTTTTGTTATTCCTAATGGCCCTAGGAAGGGTCTGCAAGCTTCGAAAGCCACTATCAGCAGATGGATAGTTTTGGCCATTATCCAATCTTATAGATCATCTAATACAAGTGTTCCTGAAGGTTTGAAAGCTCATTCTACACGTTCCCTTTCTTCATCCTGGGCAGCTGCAGCAAAGGTTTCTACAGAACTGATTTGCAAAGCAGCCACTTGGTCATCTTCTAATACATTTATTAGACATTATCGTTTAGATGTAAGAGCTGGCCAATACGATGGATTTGGCAGATCAGTTCTTTCTGCCTCAAAGGATTAACTACTATTCTTTTTGTTCATCACATTGAGTTGTTTGTGATAATACACTTGCATTATATAATAATGTGTCTGAGTTTTTCTTTCCCTCCCTTGGTTTTAGCTTGGGTATTACCCATTGTTGTGCTGCCATGGATATGGCCAGGAAAGAGATAAATTTACTCATACTTACCGTAATTTTCTTTTCCTGGTCATAGGCCATGGCAGCACAAAGGTCCCACCCAGGGATATTGCTGTTAACTAGACTGAGGGAGGAGGAGGTAGGAAGGGGTATTTGTACCCTTATTTTAATTAGTTCCTGTCTAACTAGGGATAGGGGAGGAGCTACCCATTGTTGTGCTGCCATGGCCTATGACCAGGAAAAGAAAATTACGGTAAGTATGAGTAAATTTATCTCTATATTGCTTCCTCTCTAAGTTGTATAGGAAATATATGGAGTAAAAAACATTCTGGTCTGAATGGAATAGTAACCTTCAATGCTATCCTACATTTTTTTTTTCCATATCCTCCCATAGTTTAGTAATGCTCGGGCAAAGCCAAAAGATATGGAGTATAGACCCCTCGTGTTTTAAACAACGCCAGCATAAGTTGCTCGTCCGTGGGTAAATATGTGCTAATTTAGCTGGCACCCAGTACCATCGCATAATAATTTTGCAGTAAGTTTCCCAGTGATTAAATACAAAAAAAAAAAAAAAATCAGAACCCATTAAGTTTCGTGAATATGATTTTGATTACACTTGTGATTCATGCATGACTGTGATTCTGTGTGTCACCATATGGGACCTGCACAGTTACTATTTTAATTTTTAATTTTTAGTTACATTAAATTTATAATTATTTTTATTCATCTTTCTGCTGCTGTTTTTTCTGGGGGATACTACTCAAGATTCTCCATTGAGCCTTCTGAGGCACCCTTGGGCACCATATACAGAGCCTGGTACGGCTCTGAAATTCGTGAGTGTATTCAATCACTTCCATATTTCCTTCTTTTGTATATACAGGCTATACTATGTACCATTTTTTATCTTTATAAGTTTCTATATGGACCATCTCCTATATGTACCTGTACATGTATAAGTATTATTATTGCCTGTTTTGATGCACAGGGAGTGGTGTGTGTATTTGGCACTTGTTGCTTTTAGTACCCTTTTCTATTCCCAGTGATTAAGACTACAGGAAACGTCTTTAGTTTTCCTTTGTGCCTGAAACCAAGTTGTTAGCGGGAATGATTCCCCTAAATCTCTTTCCCATTTTTAGAACATATTTCTGTTTCTTAGGTTCCCACTGTGTTAGCAGAGCATTATAACAAAAAAAGACAATGCTTTGCTGTTAGGCAATTTCCTCATGCATTTTAGTGCAAATGGTGCTGGCGACTGAATCTCTTTAATTTTGTTTGTGTATAAAATATTCCTAATCCTTAGATATGTGAATATTTCTCTGGATGGTAGGGAGTACTCTTTAACCAATTCGGGAAATGATTTAGCACCTGAGCCATTAAGTAATGACCGTATATGGCATACGCCTAGCTGTGTCCAAGGTTCCAACTGCAGGTCTGGCATAAAAACAGTCAGCGTTTGCAAGGGTGCAACAAATAATAAATCTTGCCTTACTGAAAGTTTAAAAATTGACTCTCTCCATATATGGAGAAGAGTTTTTGTGGTTGGGAACAACTCTATTGCCTTATTAGGTACTATATTCCCAGACCATAGTGCGAACGATAATGAGCCTTGTAAAGACCCTGCACTTTCTAGTGCCAGCCATAACGGAGGAGAAACCCTTTCAAGTATTGAAAGACCTTGAGCAAGTAGTGTAGCCTTATAATAAGTTTTGACATTTGGAACACCTAAACCACTTTTAGCAGATGGAGGCCAAAGCTGGTCTTGTGCGATTCGTGTGGGTTTCCTTTTCCAGATATGCGCATTGATAAGTGCCTGGAACTTCCGAAGTATGGTATTTGGAATGGTAATTGGTAATGTCCGAAAAAGATATAGAATATGGGGCAAAATCATCATTTTTATTGTTTGTATACGACCCAACCAAGATATTTCTTTATTTTCCCATTTTGTGAGTTGGTGGTCTAATTTATGTATTAATGGTAGATGGTTTTCTTTTATTATCAGCGTTTGTGTTATGGGAAGTTTGATACCTAAATATGATATGGATGTTTTGCGCCAGTCAAATGGGTATAATGATTTTAAGCGCTGTGTAGTGGCTGTTGAGAGCCCTAATACCAATGCCTGTGATTTTTTTGAATTATTTTTATAATATGACAATTGGCCATATATTTCAAGCATACTCAATAATTGAGGTATTGATGATTCTGGATCTGATAGAAATAATAGAACATCGTCCGCAAAAAGAGCAATTTTTAAATCCCCTATTGGGGTATTTAAACCCTTAATTCCTTTCTGGACTTTAATGTGTCTTACTAGGGGTTCCATGCACAAAATTAAAATGTTTACATGGGGTTCCATGCACTGTGATGTTTACATGGTGTGTTCAATAAAAACATGGCAACATTTCATTCTTTGTGTGTTATTAGTTTAAGCAGACTGTGATTGTCTATCGTTGTGACTTAGATGATGATCAGATCACATTTTATGACCAATTTGTGCAGAAATCCATATCATTCCAAAGGGCTCACATACTTTTTCTTGCAACTGTATATGTATGTGTATATGTGTATGTATGTATTTATGTATATATGTATGTATGTATGTATAATATAAGGGAAGGAAGGAAGGGAAAGAAAAAATAAGAAAAGAAAAGGGGAAAGTATATAGCTTACTTATTTTGTTTTTTATCTTACAATGATGCAAAGTTGAAGAAAGCAGCAAGCTATACCAGGGGGTTATATAGCTATATATTTACCCAATTTATTTCTTTGTATTATGTAATATCGCTAAGCAGACAAGATAATATGATGCACCGGGCTATTCCTCTTTTTATCCCCATTTGTGTTTTTTCAATTATTTGGAAGTTACAAGAGGTGATTTAGATAATTGTTAGCGATGTAAATCACTAAAAAGCAGGCGTTAGTATTAATAGATATTAAAGGCGATAAATAACAATGCTAGATTAAATCGATTAAAGGCTCAGGAACGGGACCGTTCCGCACAACCTCTCTCAGGGACGCATATTGGGATGTTTCCCAATGCGACCCCAAAATTATTCTCAAATTTGAGAATTACTGTAAATATTTTTATTGTTTGTGATTGTCTATCGTTGTGACTTAGATGATGATCAGATCACATTTTATGACCAATTTGTGCAGAAATCCATATCATTCCAAAGGGTACAAATACTTTTTCTTGCAACTGTGTGTATATATATATATATAATATATGTACAACCTGTTAACTTGTACGTTTTACAACTCCGCATATACAAAACTCATGGGTAAACTAAAGATTTATGGAAGTATAAACCCTTGCTATAGCTTGTTAGCTTATCAGCTTTGCATCATTGTAAGACATACCATCAAAGTAGCTAAACTGCAGGCTAATCGGTGTATAAGCTTAAAGTGCAACAAATTGTCTTATTGGCTTTTAGAAACGTTGTAGCAAAAATAAACTAGATTAGATAACAATAAGTTGCTGCTGTATTTGCCACTAATGAATCCGAGCATACCTTCCAGCTGCATGCTGCTCAGAGAGCAACCTCGAGTATAGCATATTGCCTTATCGGCCCTGTAACATACCAAACAGCTAAAATAAGCCTTAAGCTTATTAATATATAGCCTCTCTTACATCCTGTTGATTTATCCGCTGTGCAGCCTGGCATCGTGCAGAATAGTAGGGTGAGTGGGAACTTAAAATATATATAAGCCCCAAATGCTTCATATCAGCTTTACATCATTACAGCATAAAAGAACAAGCTATATCGTCTATAAACGTATAGAATTGATATACAATAATACCGACTATCTAACTCAAGACCTACATCTTATCAATAATTAATCAATGTATTAATAAACCAGAGCCTAAGATCATTAAGAGCTTGTAAGTATACAAGTCCCAGGCGTTCCTAATCAATTCTGTATCAGTATATCGTGGAGGAGCTAATTAGCTGAGCTGTGAACTTTTAGTTATAATATACAGTCAAGTCAGCTATCTAACTCAAATCTTACATTTGCAAAGCTAGGAGTCCTTGTAACCGCTGGTGGTTCCCTTATTTACCACTATAATGTCTTAAAGCATAGAACTTAGTAGGGCTAACCATACAGATATCTTAGCCATAATTTTATATAGTGTAAGAGATCCTCTATTTAACATATATAAATAATTGAGAATACAATATAAAATAAGGATTGTCTTGGAAGCAATAGTTTTGACCTTTTGGATATTTATTATATAAAAATATAAAATCCATTATAGCAGAGTTTATAAGCTTAAATTACATGCTTGCAAATATCATTAATAGGTTAACATACCCTTCTGAACATGTCATCATGTCAGCCTCTCTGTCATTTTAAGATGGAGCAGCGTCTGTCTCCAAGTCTCTCCTCTGTGTCTTAACATTTAAAAGTACACCTATTTATACCTTAGGTGTCTCCATTTTAAGTTACTGTAGTTCAAATATGAAAAAGTAACACTTCTTTTACTTTATTCAAGTTAGGACCTCCCTTAATTTGGCAAACATACAAGGCCATAACTAAAGGGTGTATACGACATGGAAATTTTCCTGACTTAGTTCAAGATGGCATCTTAAAGTCTGGATAGGTTATCTGTTGTTTATACTAAGTCGTAAGTGTACAGTCGTGGGAGATTCCCGGATTTGGGGAAGTTCCATTAACTTGGGGTTACCACAGTATATTGTGTACTGCAAGTGTCGTAGCATAGCCTTGAAACTTGTTTATGCATTATTGTTATTGTAATTCATCTGGGACAAAATGGCGCAAACATATTATGCATTGAGGTTATTGCTTAAAGAAACATCTATGAAAAACAATATGTTCCATTTCTAACACCTTGTCAGTTTGCAATATCTCTTAAAGACAAAGTACACAGTTTAAGAAATACAACATTTCATTCTAAAACTTGTAATATTTGTATTTGCCCGTAACATCCTTAATTACTAAATTAAACATGGATCCATAGAAATCCAGGACTTACACATATACACTAGAGCTGTGGACTTACAAGGATATAAATGTGCAGCTATATGATTGTAGCATATAGAAGCAGAAAGCATTAGCTATAAACTTTCAGCCATATATGCCCCAGTTATATATCTAATATGTCTAAACCATTTGTATCATTACAGCAAAAAAGAAAAAGGCCATTTTTTTTTATTTTTTTATTATTTAATTAAGATATAACTTACTAGTGTGTAGTGATGTCGCGAACCCGAAATTTTCGGTTCGCGAACGTCGAACACGAACTTCCGCAAATGTTCGCGAACTGGGCGAACCGCCATAGACTTCAATGGACAGGCGAATTTTAAAACACACAGGGACTCTTTCTGGCAACAATAGGGATGGAAAAGTTGTTTCAAGGGGACTAACACCTGGACTGTGGCATCCTGGAGGGGGATCCATGGCAAAACTCCCATGGAAAATTACACAGTTGATGCAGAGTCTGGTTTTAATCCATAAAGGGCAGAAATCACCTAACATTCCTAAATCACAATGAATATGGATTGACACCTGACATATGACATATTGACACCTTGACATATGGATTGACACCTGTCCTCAGAGCCCCTGATGCACACGGACACAGAGCAGAATAGAGACTGGTCCCCTACATAGGGTCACTTGGCAGATATGGATTGACACCTGTCCTAAGGATCCCTGATACACACTGACACAGAGCAGAATAGGGACTGTTCCTCCTACATAGGGTCACTTGGCAGATATGGATTGACACCTGTCCTCAGAGACAATGATACACACTGACACAGAGCAGAATAGAGACTGTTCCCCCTACATCGGGTCACTTGGCAGATATGGATTGACACCTGTCCTCAGAGACCATGATACACACTGACACAGAGCAGAATAGGGACTGTTCCCCTACATCGGGTCACTTGGCAGATATGGATTGACACCTTGTTACAAACTGCTATTTTAATTGGCCCTTTAAATGGCAAATTGCCCTGCTTCCCTGGGTTGTGGAGAAGCCTATTTGCCAGCCTCCTCCCGCATGACTATGGCCCCTGGGAGATTGTGAAAATGTATGCACTTTTATTTGGTGTGTATGGCACTTTAAGACTGTCGGTGGGCATATTGGGGCTTATGGACTCTTTATGTGACTGGTGCTGGCCCTTTAAACACCTTTTTGGGACATCAGGAAGATTGGGACACTGCCTTTAAGGCAGTAAATGGGGCTTACTGAACCAAGTACCACACAGGCAGACCACCCAGAAGTGGAAGTGTGCAGGCAATTTACCTCCCAGAAGCTGCGGTTAACCGCAGCTTAATTGACAATGCTGGGAGGTCTTTGTTCGTTTGCCGAACACGTGGCGGCGGCCATCTTTGATCATTCGACGAGGTCAGCGGTATGTGTAGCCAAATTCATGGAACTAAAATCGGCTACACATTTCCGCGAACACCGCTGAGCTCTACCTTCTCCCCTACTGGTTTTACAGCTGCAGAGACTAAGTCCCATTCGGCGATGGGACTTAGTCGTTTTTTCAGCCTGAAATAGACCGACCTCACAGCCCAAATCTATGGAACTGTTTTGGGCAGGAAAATGTGCTTGCGGTCGGTCATAAAGGGACCTCCAGCTAACTTTTTAACCCCTGGATGGATTTGGCTGATTTTTGGTTATGTTTATGTTTTAAGTGTGCTGATTCCAAATATGTAATTATGAAGATGGGATGTGTAGTTTTAAAGTTACAGGGTATGGCTAAAAACTGTATTTTTACTGCCTGTGTTTAATTATGTTAATCTCTTCCCAAACGTCATTTCGTTCAAAGTGGAGAGAATGTTAAAAAAAATATTTTGTTTGGAGTGTGAGAAATGCTTTTCAGCCGCTTCTAATCTTAACCCCTTCAGGACCGGTGACGGACGAGGTCCGTCACACAGGGGAGACCCTTAACGACGGGTGACGGACCTCGTCCGTCACGCGGTAAAATTAACCCCGGATCACCGCTATCGCGGCGATCGCGGGGTTAATGGTGCTCCCGGTATGCCTCTGCATTAGAGGCATACAGGGAGCACCCGGTCAGGCTGCCCAGCACATGTGCTCGCTCTGACCGCAAGTCAGAGCGAGCACATGTGCTCTGTATACTTACCTTCCGGCTCCCTGCACTTCCTGGTTCTGTGTGAAGTGCAGGGAGCCGGATCAGTGATGATCCTGCCCCCTGCTGGAAAAAAAAATAAAGTTTATTTAAAGTCCCCCCCCCCTACCCATTTTAATAAAAAATTAACCCCTTCCCTGCCAATTGATCACTGACTACAGTGATCAATTGGCAGGGATTACATTTTACTATGATCTGATTTTTTTTTTTTAACCCCTGAGGGTTAATTCTTTTTTTTTTTAACCCTCAGCTGGTAAATTAATTAAATTAATTAATTAAATTATTTTTTAATTATATATTTAGCTAGCTGGGGTAGGTGGAAGTTAGTGGGGAATTGGGGGATTTGGCGTTAGGCTAACTAGGGGTTAACGTTAAAAAAAGTTTTAAAAGAAACTTTAAAAAGTTAAAAATTAAGCTTAAAAAAATGTTTTAATAACATTTAAGTAAAAAAAACAAAAAAAAACACACTTTACCTAGTCCAAATAAAAATTAACCCCTTCCCTGCCAGTCGATCACTGTCTACAGCGATCAAATAGAGATCACAGTATTATACTGTGATCTAATTTTTTTTAACCCCTGAGGATTAACTTTTATTTATTTTTTTAACCCTCAGGGGTTCAATTTATTTAATTAATTAATTTAAATATTTTATAACTATATATTTTGCTAGCTGGGGTGGGTGGGAGTTATGGGAAAATGGGGAATTTACTGTTAGTGCTGCGTACTGCTAGTTAGGGGTTAACGGTAAAAAAAAAAGCTTAGAAAAATGTTAAATCTGTAAAAAAGTTTTAAGAAAGTTTAGGAAAGTTTAAAAAAAATTTATAAGCAAAACAAAAGTTTAAAAACTAGTTTTTAAAAGTAAAAAAGTTATAAAAAGTAAAAAATACATTTTAAAAACGCTCATTACCACTACACCTGGAACAAACTAGAGAAAAAATTATCCCACGCCAAGGTTCAAAATATGCCTTTTGAATTACCCCAGGGTGTATTCTTTAATAAATAGTATGTGTTTGTGGGGAAGTTTCAATAACCAACCGTCTAAACTACTCCAAATTGGAACATGGACACAGCGTAAAACTTCAAAGTTAGAAAAAAACTGAATGGCTGCGTCTCAAATGCGCCCCTTCAACATCCACATATACCTGGCAAAGGTACATACGGGGGTATTGCTGTACTCAGCCGACATAGCTGAGCAACATATGAAGTATTATACAGTCGTAGCACACATAAGGTTTGCAAAATATGCTGCGCAAACTCACTTTGTATGTCAAAAAGGCAGAAAAAATGCTTATTACCACTACACTTGGTACAAGCTAGCGGAAAAATGATCCCACGCTAAGGTTCAAACTATACCTTTTGAAACACCCTGGGGTGTCTACTTTAAGAAATGGTAGGCCTTTGTGGGGTAGTTTGAATTTAAAACCTGCGAAGATGCTTGGAAATTGCACATAGGCCCAGCGTCAAAATTCAAAGTTTGGTAAAAACGGATATGGCTTGGTCTCCTATATGGCACTGTAGCTTCACAAAATAGTGCCAAAGACATTCATTGGGGGTGTATTTTTACTCAAAAGACTTAGCTGAGCATAATTTGGGAGGTTTGAACTTAGTGGCACATATGAAATATACAAAACGCCCAGCAAAAATGCAATCCGTATGTAAAAAATGCACAAAATAATTTTTTACCACATACTTTGGCATATATTGGTGAAAAAATGGGGGTATGTTAAGGCACAATATGCACCTTATGAGATACCCTGGAGTGTCTACTTTTACAAATGGTAGGCCTTTGTGGGGGTTTTTTGAACAGTCAAACTGTTATAATACCCCAAATGGAAGCTAAGGCTCATTAAATCCATCTCTCAAAATTCTACTGTGAATACTGTAAAGGACAGGTCTCCTATATGGCACTGTAGCTTCACGAAATAGTG
The DNA here is from genome assembly GCA_933207985.1 of Pelobates cultripes. NCBI lineage: Eukaryota > Metazoa > Chordata > Amphibia > Anura > Pelobatidae > Pelobates > Pelobates cultripes. Next base: position 12,954,172 of record OW240925.1, read on the forward strand.
CCAAAGACATTCATATGGGGTGTCATTTTACTCAGAAGACTTAGCTGAGCATAATTTGGGGGTTTGAACTTAGTGGCACATATGAAATATACAAAATGCCCAGCAAAAATGCAATCCGTATGTAAAAAATGCACAAAATTATTTTTTACCACATACTTTGGCATATATTGGTGAAAAAATGGGGGCATGTTAAGGCACAATATGCACCTTATAAGATACCCTGGAGTGTCTACTTTTACAAATGGTAGGCCTTTGTGGGGGTTTTTTGAACAGTCAAACTGTTATAATACCCCAAATGGAAGCTAAGGCTCATTAAATCCATCTCTCAAAATTCTACTGTGAATACTGAAAAGGACAGGTATCCTGTATGGCACTGTAACTTCACGAAATAGTGCAAAAGACATACAATGGGGTGTCATTTTACTCAGCAGATGTAACTGAACACAAAATAAAACTTTGTACAGGAATAGCACACACCAACTTTACAAAATATACACGAGAATTTCTCTGTTATAAGTTTGTGTGCCAAAAACCAAAAAGAACACAATTTTACTCCAATATTTAGCAGAGGTTGGCGGTGAAATGGCTACGTAGAAAGTGTCAAAACAACCTTAGGTAAATAGCCCGTGATGTCTACTTTATATAAATATATACTCTTGTGTGGCAATTTTGTTTTCTTTTATGGCTATTAAGCTTACAAGACAAACATACCAAATTCTAAAATCGCTCCACATTAAAAGTTTATTTTACTCCTTGCACTTTGTGACCTGTAACTACCAAAAAAAACCTTAAAATCCCAGACACATTATATATTCTGTAAATCAGAACAAATAAATAAATTTATTTTTAATTACTTTCCTTAACCTGCACTAATTATGCACACATTATTATTGCAAAAACTGTAAAAAAAAACAATATTTTTCATTTTTTTTGCATTTTTCTGTATTTTTTTTATAATAAGTAAGCATATATATATATATATATATATATATGTTATATCAAATTAAAGCCCTTTCTGTCCTTTAAAAAACAGTATATAATATGTGTCGGTGCAATAAATGAGAGAGATGCAAATTGCAGTTGAACGCAAACAGCAAGAAAATGCAAAAATTGCTTGTGTCATTAAGCGTAAGTCAAGCTTCTGAAGCTGTGTCCTTAAGGGGTTAATAGGTACAGTGAGCTGTAGTGCAGGTTTTGAAACTATATTTATGAAATGTGAAACATCTTTATATGCAATTAAGAATGAAACATCCAAACTAAGATGTTCAGCCAGTTCAAGATTAACCTTCCTTCCATTAACTTTAATGGTCTCATGATATAAAGGATATGTACCATTGCCCTCTAACGTTTCAATAGTAACATTAGAAAATGGATTGGTTTTTAATATGTTTTTCTGTACAAGTGAGATTTCTGCTTGTGTATCTAAAACCCCTTCATATGTCCTCAGATCATATGTAATCTGCAAATCAAGATTATTCATCCTGATTTTCTTCTTGCTCTGGGTTTTGATTCTCGGTTTTCTTTATTTTTTGTATCTTTCTGGTTGTTGCTGGAGGATGTGTAGGAGGATGTGTAGATGATGATGGGGTAGTAGAACTTTTATCTTGTCCTGTTCTGTCTCTATCCCTGACTTGTCCTGGGGATCCTCTGTATTTGTCTGGGCCTTTAACCCTTGGTCTCAATCTATATCCTCCGCTATATCCAGGAAATTCTGAATATCTTGGGGCTTCTCCTTTGGAAGTTGACTGATATCTTTCAGTACGATCTATCTCTGTAGTCTGTTCTTTTTCCCTTTGATATGTCCTATATGAGGGACGAGAATAATCCCTGTTAGTTCCATCTATAGATGTAGATGGTCTAGATTCCCTTTTTATGAATGTAGAACTTCTCCTATCTTGCTTTTGCCTGTCTCTTCTAGGGGTAAATGCTGCGTTACTTTTTCTATCTTTGTTTCCTGCTTTTCCTTTGCTTTTATACCCCTCTCCTGTAAGATCCTTACCTAAAAGTGTGTATGTGCTCCTTAAGATTTCAGGCATTCTGTCACTTTTCTCATTCTCGGTCAATCCATGCAACCTTCTTTCTATGTCAAGTATTAATGCTTGACCTTTTACTAGTGGTTTCAAGCAACCCCAAACCATGGAATGATTTCTGCTTGTGAATCTCATCCCTAAATTATATGCTGCTATAATCCCTGACTTTGTATTCACTCCCGCCTGTGTGTCTGACAGTGTAGAAATCGTCACTTTGCCATAAGTCTTTTCATATAGAGTGGATATTACAATATCCCAGTTTTCAGCTTCAGCTTGTGTAATTGACAGTCCAGAGGGCAGTAATGCATTTACTAGCCCCTGTCTCTGAACTGCAGTTTGAGTTGGGTAAACCCCATCTAACGCATGTGTTTTTTCATTAAGCCATAATGCTATTTCCTTTGCAGATGTTGGTACTGTGCCAATAGTAGCTTTAATATTAGACATAGGAATACCCTGTATTCCTGTCCCCACTGTGTGAACTATAGGAGCATGTGGCGAAACCAACCTCACCACTGTGAACTGGAGAAGCCTGGTTGCTCGCCTGCTCCCTTTGGACTATGGCCCTGCAGGTTAAACTGTTTATTTCCCCTGCAGAAAGGCTTATTTGTGTGATCTGAGTGCCATTCATCTAATAATGTGCGCTCAGATCCCAGCTATCTGGGGATATGTGAAATGTCTGTGTGTTATGTGTAAATGTGACTTTATGTATTTTAAAGTGTTTTGTGTCTTTTGCAACCATGTGCTTAATGGAGTCTTGTGTCTGTCCTGGGAGATAATTGAATTACTTATCTCCAGGATAGAAGACTCTGAAACTGGTTTAGGCCAGAAAGCCATGCTTCATTTAGTCACAAAGGACTTTTTACTAACTTTTGAACCCCTTGTCTGATTTGTGCCATTTTTTAATATGTTGTTCCCCTGAATGGATTGATTGTGAATGTGTAATTTAATGTGAATGTGATGTATGGTTTTAGAGTTATGAAAGTTGGGTAGAAGTATGTTTTAACTGTATGTATAATTGAGTTTCCTCTCAGGATAAGGGGAGGGAATATGTGGGATGTAACTGTCATGTGATTGGTTGTTTTATACCTCCCTGTGGGCGGTCCTGTATTTGCAAGACTGTAATAAAAACCAGGCTGGGTGTGCCAGCACCAGAGTTCCTGTTTTAACCCTCAAAGTGAAGTGTCGTCTCATTATTGGGGGAAGGATTTATTGTATGCTGTTCCAGTTTGACTGCTAGGAGAGTAAGCCTATTCGTATGGTTCCTATTCAACTGTCTACAGCATTCATATGCTTGGGAGAATTTATTTGTTTCTCCGGTTCGGTGATTGTGGTGTCTGCCAGAGTGCTTGGAGTCCTCAGGAAGCGCTAGGAGCATCTTTCAACGGAGGTACCCAGTCGGGGTGCCAGGTGATCCGTTACAGAGCACTAACAATTGGTGCTATTAACGCCTGTCGTAACAAGTCTCTCAAGAAAATAATTTCTGGCATTAACCTCTCTTTCTGCTCGTGCAGACTGTGCAGGTGCCAGTAATTCATGGCTGTGTACGGGAACATATAGTAATCCCCTACCTATACCCCACTGTCCTGGGACTAATGGACCATGTCTTGCTGGTGTATTAGGTATATTAGGTCGTTTACCAAATAGTTGTATATATGTCTCTCTTGTCATATTAATTAAGGTCTGTGTACTTAAATCTGGTGGAGTGTTAGGTAGTTATGTAAATGTTGGCTGATCTAGATCCACATTTTCCACATCAGTTAATTGAATGCTGATTACAGCATACCTGGCTCCTGCACCCCAAGGGCCTTGTACAATTTCACATACTACCATTTCTCCATGATGAAGATCTCTGTGCCTGGGCTACAAAAAGTTCATTAAATTCTCGATATCTCAAGAATAATTGTCCCATGACAAAGAATTGTGTCTTCTCTTATGTATAAGAGGTTACCTAGGTATTTTGCTTAAAATAAGTAAAGCTGGGGCGTGGCCTAACGCCGGAGCTGAACGGACGCATGTAGGAGCAGCTCCCGGCACAGACACCAAAACCGGCACTAAATAATCGGCACAACAAGCGGAAAACACTCAGGTCACCTGGGAACTGCAAGCACCATGTCCCAGCGCCCCAAAAACAAAGCGGGGAAGGCGGAACGTGCCTTTTTCTTCGGCACGAAACTCGCAGCATCCAAACAGCGCGAGGGAGATGAGCTTGCGCAAGATGGCGGCGAACTCGGACCGCGGGAAAACCCCCCCTCACCCAAATCATCTCACACACGTCATACAGAGGATAAGCCACCTACGATGGGAGGTATCCGTGCCCTAATGTCAGTATTTTCAGACACCATCCAGAAAAACATGCAGCTGCAGATACAAGCTCTGACAGCAGACCTACAGAAAGACATGCAAGAAATAGGAAACCGCACAGCTCATGTGGAGTCCAAAATGGACGAATATGTGGAGGCACATAACAGCTTAGCAGACAAAATCCAGGAATTGGATGGCATTCTGGAATCACACAGGCTAAAGTTAGCTGACATGAAGGACAGGGCAAGGCGGAACAACCTGCGGTTCAGAGGAATACCAGAAACAGTTCCAAATGCCGAGCTACAACATTATCTCTCAAAAATGCTCCAGAGCCTGGTACCAGAAATACATCCAGATCAACTACTAATAGACAGAGCGCACAGGCTGCGCAGACCGAAACACCTGCCACAAACCACTGAGAGGGATGTAATTGCTAGAATACACTTTTTCCACGCAAAAGATAAGATCATGCAAGCCAGCAGGACCCCAGGTATGCCGAACGAATACAGCTCCATCAAGATCTTGGCGGACACTCTCCAATTACGAAAATCAATGGCGCCGATTACTTCCACCCTGCGGGAGCACAATCTGAATTACAGATGGGGATTCCCTGTCAAACTTCTGATCTCCCACCAAGGGGCCATACATGCTATCATGACCCTGCAGCAAGGCGCCCAGAAACTAGGAGATTGGGGGATCCCCCAACCGGCGACAGAGCCAGCTAAAACGAGAGTACCCAGGATGGACTGTCAAACGAAAGACTGGTCTTCCCCTGGAACACGCGTAAATATTCTATAAAAACTGTGCAAATTAAGGTGCTAAAACCTCCAAGTTATAGGGATGTAGCTTAATACTTCCTTAGCCATAATGCAATTGTTAATGTTGTTATGCATCAAACTACATAGCCCACAATACGCAGCATAGACTGCTGGTTAGAATGTGACGCTGCCCAATAAGCCTCTCAATCACTCCCCCACGGGGGCACAAGCACGATAGAGGGACATTTTAGGCATGCTGCCAACCTACAGCGAGGCTAAGTTTACCAAATTGTTGAGATTAGTTAAGTGTTGTTCATGACCTGTTAGTTTTACAATTCGGTGTTACAAGTGCTCTTTTGGTTTCATGGTGAAAGTCTACTATGTGTGAAGACCTCACCACCACTACCCCCACCAGACGGGCCTATTCACTAGGCGAGTCTCGAGGCTCCATTTCTCGGAGCCGAGCTGGGTGTGTCACCCACCAGTTCTTCCAACCCCATCCCACCCATCACCGTCCTACCCCCTCTCTCCCCCAGTCACGAACCCAAAAGCCAGAACAGCAGTGCCACCACAAACATGCAAAGCTGACATGCTGCGAAAAACCAACAGCACCAGCGGCATTGCAGCCCAAGCTTCATAGCATCCTTTCCCTACCTATGCACCCATGGTTAAGATACTAATGTATAATGTAAAAGGATTAAACTCCCCGGGTAAACGCAGGCTATTATTACAGGACCTAAAAAAAGAGGAGATAGACGTTGCGTGTATACAGGAAACGCATTTCACCAACACTCGAACCCCTGCAATCTACACAAAACTTTATCCAACACAATATCATGCCACTTCTCATAACAAAACGAAGGGAGTCTCTATTCTCATACATAAGGCCATAGCATTTCAAGAACAAGTAGTCTCTGTAGACCCCCAGGGAAGATACGTAATCCTAGTGGGTCTCTTCAATAATGTCCAATATACATTGGCCTCTGTATATTTCCCCAACACTGGATCAGAAAAATTCCTAAGACTCATACTCAAAGAGACAGATAAATTGAGACAGGGGGGATTGGTGTTGTGCGGGGATTTTAACTTTATAATATCCCCAGACATAGACTCAATGGCACTCCCAAGAGGCACTAGACGGGCGAGTATAGTATCCACAGGCAAAAAAACTGTCCAGGCTACTTACACTACATAACCTGTACGACAGCTGGAGAATACTCCACCCAAGGGAACGGGATTACTCCTTCCACTCCAAAGTACACAATACCTACACCCGCATAGACACCTACTACGTGGACCAATCCACATTAGCACAGGTAGCCAAGTGTACGATGGGAGACATCACCTGGTCAGACCACGGCCCGGTGTCCCTGGATCTGTACGATAAATTTCAGTTCAAGGGTAGAGGGAACTGGAGGCTAAACGAGTCCTTACTACAAGACAGTAACTTCGTGGACCAAATAAAGGTAGAACTCAACAATTACTTTCAGACAAACTCTGATGGTGAAACATCGGCCTTGACCATCTGGTCGGCCCATAAGGCCGTAGTCCGTGGTTTATTTATTAGGCACTCCTCGTATCTTAAAAAACACAGACAAGCGACTATATTGGACTGCCAACAACAATTAGCAAACTTAACTGCCCAAAATAAATGCGCCCCCTCACGAGCCCTTGCACAACAAATCCAAAATCTACTAGACAAACTTACCGAATTACAGGCGGCTAATGTGGATTGGTCATACCTGCTACACAAACTCAAAGCGACCCAATACCACCACATCGGGAAAGCCACCAAACAACTAGCTAACAGGCTAAGAGCAAAACTAGCAGCCACCAAAATAGCACATATACAGGGCCCAGAGGGTAGCAAAATAAAAACCCACTAGATATCACTCAGGAGTTCGCCAACTACTACTCTGGCCTGTATAACCTGGGTGACAGACCAGATATCCCCCCCATACAGGACAGTAACATCAGGGAGTTTCTAAATTGATTACCCCTCCCTAAAATAAATCAACACCAAATGGAACAACTACTTCAACCTATTACTCTACCAGAAGTACTCCATACAATAAGGAACCTCCCCTCAGGAAAAACACCAGGAGCAGACGGCCTACCAAACCTGTATTATAAAACATTTGCAGAAATATTAGGCCCTAAACTTGTCCAAATATTCCAGGCAACTACAGACTTAGTGGAGCTTCCCCCTGAGATGCTACTAGCAACTATAGTTACCCTGCCAAAACCAGGGAAAGCCCCAGACCAATGTAAAAATTTCAGGCCAATCTCATTATTAAATACGGACGCTAAGATATACGCAAAAATCTTGGCCTCCAGACTGGGTAAAATCCTGCCCTCGATCATTAACGATGATCAAACAGGGTTCGTGATCGGAAGGCAGGGGCTAGACAATACATGAAAACTGTCCCTACTTATGGAGGAATTGAGAAGATCAGTCCCGGGTGGGCTACTGTTAGCTCTGGACGCTGAAAAAGCGTTTGACCGCCTAGGTTGGTCCTTCTTAAAACAGGTCTTGTCGATATTTGGATTCCCACAACAGTTCATTCAGCAAGTATTCGCCCTATATTCCCACCCCAGGGCCCAGGTACTGCAGGCAGGATTTAAATCAGACCCCTTTCGAATTACAAACGGCACCCGACAGGGGTGCCCTCTGTCCCCCTTGCTGTACGTGCTGGCCCTGGAGCCCTTACTAGTAGCCATTAGATCTCATCCTGATATCAAAGGCGTAAATTGGCACGGCTGACAAATCAAGATTAGTGCATTTGCGGATGATGTCCTTCTGTATGTTTCCCACCCCGATGCCTCCCTACCACACATAATGCAACTTATTAAGGAATACGGAGGTCTCTCCTATTACTCCTTAAACGCCTCCAAAACACAAGCATTAGGGTTACGCTTGGACCCACAAGTCCTCGCACATTTACGTAAAGATTACCAATTCGAATGGCGGACAAATGACATCAAATACCTAGGCCTGACGTTCACCAAAAAAGTCTCCGATATGTTCCCAACTAACTATACCAAAGTATGGAATGAGTGCCTGTCCTTATTGTGGGGCTGGGAAAAATTGTTCCTCACTTGGACGGAACGTATTGTTGCTATTAAAATGTCGGTATTACCAAAACTTCAATATGTGTTTAGGAACCTCCCGTTGAAGGTGCCACAATCCTATTTTAAAACCATACAATCTAATCTGCTGCAGTTTACCTGGGGAACAAGACGAGCGAGAATTTCTTGCAGACTATTATCTGCACCAGTGAAGCAAGGGGGCATGGCATTTCCAAACGTAAAATCCTATTACCAAGCGGCAGTCTTAACCCCCCTACTAACACAT
>OW240925.1:12962715-12980499 GCA_933207985.1 Pelobates cultripes
CCTGAACTTGAAAAGTTCTGAGGACATAGTTGACTGGCTAACACAGGACACCCAATCTTCTACAGCCTCCGCTCAGAACCTTGACGCACCATCCTCCTCCAGCTTAGCTTCAGGCACCTCTCAGATACCACTCACCCGCCTGCCGCCACCACCAAAACTAGCACCACAGCCGCTTCGGTTGGTATGTCAGAGGAGTTATTCACACATCCGTTTGAAGAAATGAGTGATGCGCAACCATTATTGCCAGAGGATGTAGATAACAGGGATATGTTTCAGGCAGGCAGCATTACACACATGGACGTACGGTGTGATGATGATGATGATGTTGTACCCGCTGCTGCTTCCTTTGCTGAGATGTCAGATACAAGTGAAGCGGTTGATGATGACGATGCGTCCATGGATGTCACGTGGGTGCCCGCTCGTCAAGAAGAAGAACAGGGTGAAAGTTCAGATGGGGAGACAGGGAGGAGGAGGAGACAAATTTCGGGTTCGCGACATCACTACTGAAGAACCGACACTCACCACATATCCCATAAGCGGGGATTATTCTGCTGTGTGCGCTTTACCCTAGAGCTGGACAGAAGCTCTAAAAAATTGTGAGTTTGATACTTTTATTCGAATTTTACTTCACTTGATACAGACAATCTGCACTATCGGTTGTTCTCTCCTTTTATTTTTGATATCATACCTGAAGATCCTGTTCCTGTACCCTAGGACGGCAGAGAGGACACTTTTTTAGGTTGGACTTTTATTATATCACTGCCATTATTTGGACTGAATACTGTTTATTTAGCTTGGCGCAGCCCTTCTTCCTTTTTATATTTTGTTTTTACCATGTCAATCATTGTTATAAGCTCCGCCCTTTACACCTGGCAGTCAGTATAAAGAGAGCTGTCTCCATCTTAGCTCCCTGTTAATCATTGTTATAAGCTCCGCCCTTTACACCTGGCAGTCAGTATAAAGAGAGCCACCTCCATCTTAGCTCCCTGTCAGTCATTGTTATAAGCTCCGCCCTTTACACCTGGCAGTCAGTATAGAGAGAGACACCTCCATCTTAGCTCCCTGTCAATCATTGTTATAAGCTCCGCCCTTTACACCTGGCAGTCAGTATAGAGAGAGCAGCCTCCATCTTAGCTCCCTGTCAATCATTGTTATAAGCTCCGCCCTTTACACCTGGCAGTCAGTATAGAGAGAGCCGCCTCCATCTTAGCTCCCTGTCAATCATTGTTATAAGCTCCGCCCTTTACACCTGGCAGTCAGTATAAAGAGAGCCGCCTCCATCTTAGCTCAGTGTCAATCATTGTTATAAGCTCCACCCTTTACACCTGGCAGTCAGTATAGAGAGAGCCACCTCCATCTTAGCTCCCTGTCAATCATTGTTATAAGCTCCGCCCTTTACACCTGGCAGTCAGTATAGAGAGAGCCATCTCCATCTTAGCTCCCGGTCAATCATTGTTATAAACTCTGCCCTTTACACCTGGCAGTCAGTATAGAGAGAGCCACCTCCATCATAGCTCTATGTCAATCATTGTTATAAGCTCCGCCCTTTACACCTGGCAGTCAGTATAGAGAGAGCCACCTCCATCTTAGCTCCCTGTCAATCATTGTTATAAGCTCCACCCTTTACACCTGGCAGTCAGCATAGAGAGAGCCACCTCCATCTTAGCTCCCTGTCAGTCATTGTTATTAGCTCCGCCCTTTACACCTGGCAGTCAGTATAGAGAGAGCCATCTCCATCTTAGCTCCCTGTCAATCATTGTTATAAGCTCCGCCCATCACACCTGGCAGTCAGTATAGAGAGAGCCACCTCCGTCTTAGCTCCCTGTCAATCATTGTTATAAGCTCCGCCCTTTACACCTGGCAGTCAGTATAGAGAGAGCCACCACCATCTTAGCTCCCTGTCAGTCATTGTTATAAGCTCTGCCCTATACACCTGGCAGTCAGTATAGAGAGAGTCACCTCCATCTTAGCTCCCTGTCAATCATTGTTATAAGCTCTGCCCTTTACACCTGGCAGTCTGTATAGAGAGAGCCACCTCCATCTTAGCTCCCTGTCAATCATTGTTATAAGCTCCGCCCTATACACCTGGCAGTCAGTATAGAGAGAGCCACCTCCATCTTAGCTCCCTGTCAATCATTGTTATAAGCTCCACCCTTTACACCTTGCAGTCAGTATAGAGAGAGCCGCCTCCATCTTAGCTCCCGGTCAATCATTGTTATAAACTCCGCCCTTTACACCTGGCAGTCAGTATAGAGAGAGCCACCTCCATCTTAGCTCCCTGTCAATCATTGTTATAAGCTCTGCCCTATACACCTGGCAGTCAGTATAGAGAGTCACCTCATCTTAGCTCCCTGTCAATCATTATTTATAAGCTCTGCCACTTTACACTGGCGGTCTGTATAGAAGGCCACCTCCATCTTAGCTCCCTGTCAATCGTTGTTATAAACCCGCGTTTACACCTGGCAGTCAGTATAGAGGTACACCCATGTGCTAGCTCCCTGTCAGTCATTGTTATAAGCTCTGCCCTATACACCTGGCAGTCAGTATAGAGAGAGTCACCTCCATCTTAGCTCCCTGTCAATCATTGTTATAAGCTCTGCCCTTTACACCTGGCAGTCTGTATAGAGAGACAGGGCCGGTGCAAAGAATTTTGGGTACATAGGCGAAGATGCATTTTTCCGCCCCCCCAAAAACATCTTCACCCATGTGCCTCTTAACCTCCCTTTTGTGTTTCTTATCCCGTCTTTTAAATATCTGACTCCCTTTAGGGTATTTTATCTCCTATTTTTGCCTTTGTGTGTCTCCTATCTCTCCTCTTTGTATGACTCTTACATCCTCCCACATTTTGTGTCTTACTCCTCCCAGCCCCTTTGTGTGACTCCTTTTCTCCCAGCCCCTTTGTGTCTCTTTCCTTCTCAAGCCCCGGTGTGTGTTTCTTTCACATCCAGCCCCTCTCCCTGTCCCTTAATGGTCCCCTCCCTTCTCTGACCCTTACTGTACCTCTCCCCTCTCTCCTCCTTTTCCTGTTCCTCGGTGTTCCTTTCCCTTCCCCCCTCCTTTCCCTGTCCCTTAGTGTTCCTCTCCCCTCCCCCCTCTGTTCCCTGTCGCTTAGTGTTCCTCTCCCCCTCCCTCCTTTTCCTGTACTTTAGGGTATCTCTCCTTAGGGTATCTCTCACAGACACTGTCCCTTGGTGCGCCACCCACCCCCATAGTGGTCCCCTCCCCTTCCTGGTGTGCCTCCTACCTTTCTTGTAGCATGGCTGAGCGGAGCGAAGTTCCTGTACCACGGTACACTCCGCTTGGCCACGCTACAGTCAGGGGTGTATAAACACTGACAGTCACACACACTCAGTGACAAATACACAGACATCTCTGACAGCCAGACTCACTTATCTGACACACTCATTCATTGACAGACACTCACACGCACACTGACAGGCACACAAACACTGACAAACTCATTGACAAACACACACTGACACACACACACACACACAAACTCACAGACACTGACAGACACACTCACACACACTGACAGACACACTCACACACACTGACAGACACACTCACACACACTGACAGACACACATACTCACACACACACTGACAGACACACATACACACACACTGACAGACACACTCACACACACTGACAGACACACATACACACACACTGACAGACACACTCACTCACACACACTGACAGACACACATACACACACACTGACAGACACACTCACTCACACACACCGACAGACACACATACTCACACACACACTGACAGACACACATACTCACACACTGACAGACACACTCACTCACACACACTGACAGACACACATGCACACACACACACTGACAGACACACATACTCACACACACACTGACAGACACACATACTCATACACTGACAGACACACTCACTCACACACACTGACAGAACCATACAAACTCACAGACACACATACTCACATGCACACACACACATTAATAATCTAAATTAAATTTACATTTCCCACCCAGCCTCCCTACCTGGAGAGCTGGCGTGGGTATCTCATTGGTGGTCCAGTGGGGCTGCTGGGAGGCGTGTGGCTGAATTGGATGCCGAGGGAGCTCTGATCTCTCTGATGTGCTCCCTCGCAGGCTGCTTACTGCTGCCGCGGGAGCGGGAATATGACGTCATCAGTAAACAGCCTGCGAGGGAGCACATCAGAGAGATCAGAGCTCCCTCGGCATCCAGTTCAGCCGCACGCCGCGCCGGGGATCCAGGAGGTGACCTGGCAGGAGGGAGCACTTCCCTCCTGCCGGTCACTGGAATTTTGCGCCCCCAGAGCCGGTGCGCCCTAAGGCGGCCGCCTGTGCCGCCTTATGGACGCGCCGGCCCTGTAGAGAGAGCCACCTCCATCTTAGCTCCCTGTCAATCATTGTTATAAGCTCCGCCCATTACACCTGGCAGTCAGTATAGAGAGAGCCACCACCATCTTAGCTCCCTGTCAGTCATTGTTATAAGCTCTGCCCTTTACACCTGGCAGTCAGTATAGAGAGAGCCACCTCCATCTTAGCTCCCTGTCAATCATTGTTATAAGCTCTGCCCTTTACACCTGGTAGTCAGTATAGAGAGAGCCACCTCTATCTTAGCTCCCTCTCAGTCAATGGTATAAGCTCCGCCCTATACACCTGGCAGTCAGAATAGAGAGAGTCGCCTCCATCTTAGCTCCCTGTCAATCATTGTTATAAGCTCCGCCCTTTACACCTGGCAGTCAGTATAAAGAGAGCCGCCTCCATCTTAGCTCCTTGTCAATCATTGTTATAAGCTCCGCCCTTTACACCTGGCAGTCAGTATAGAGAGAGCCATCTCCATCTTAGCTCCCGGTCAATCATTGTTATAAACTCCACCCTTTACACCTGGCAGTCAGTATAGAGAGAGCCGCCTCCATCGTAGCTCTATGTCAATCATTGTTATAAGCTCCGCCCTTTACACCTGGCAGTCAGTATAGAGAGAGCCACTTCCATCTTAGCTCCCGGTCAATCATTGTTATAAGCTCCGCCCTTTACACCTGGCAGTCAGTATAGAGAGAGCCACCTCCATCTTAGCTCCCTGTCAATCATTGTTATAAGCTCTGCCCTATACACCTGGCAGTCAGTATAGAGAGAGTCACCTCCATTTTAGCTCCCTGTCAATCATTGTTATAAGCTCTGCCCTTTACACCTGGCAGTCTGTATAGAGAGAGCCACCTCCATCTTAGCTCCCTGTCAATCATTGTTATAAGCTCCGCTGATAACACCTGGCAGTCAGTATAGAGAGAGCCGCCTCCATCATAGCTCTCTGTCAATCATTGTTATAAGCTCCGCCCTTTACACCTGGCAGTCAGTATACAGGGAGTGCAGAATTATTAGGCAAATGAGTATTTTGACCACATCATCCTCTTTATGCATGTTGTCTTACTCCAAGCTGTATAGGCTCGAAAGCCTACTACCAATTAAGCATATTAGGTGATGTGCATCTCTGTAATGAGAAGGGGTGTGGTCTAATGACATCAACACCCTATATCAGGTGTGCATAATTATTAGGCAACTTCCTTTCCTTTGGCAAAATGGGTCAAAAGAAGGACTTGACAGGCTCAGAAAAGTCAAAAATAGTGAGATATCTTGCAGAGGGATGCAGCACTCTTAAAATTGCAAAGCTTCTGAAGCGTGATCATCGAACAATCAAGCGTTTCATTCAAAATAGTCAACAGGGTCGCAAGAAGCGTGTGGAAAAACCAAGGCGCAAAATAACTGCCCATGAACTGAGAAAAGTCAAGCGTGCAGCTGCCACGATGCCACTTGCCACCAGTTTGGCCATATTTCAGAGCTGCAACATCACTGGAGTGCCCAAAAGCACAAGGTGTGCAATACTCAGAGACATGGCCAAGGTAAGAAAGGCTGAAAGACGACCACCACTGAACAAGACACACAAGCTGAAACATCAAGACTGGGCCAAGAAATATCTCAAGACTGATTTTTCTAAGGTTTTATGGACTGATGAAATGAGAGTGAGTCTTGATGGGCCAGATGGATGGGCCCGTGGCTGGATTGGTAAAGGGCAGAGAGCTCCAGTCCGACTCAGACGCCAGCAAGGTGGAGGTGGAGTACTGGTTTGGGCTGGTATCATCAAAGATGAGCTTGTGGGGCCTTTTCGGGTTGAGGATGGAGTCAAGCTCAACTCCCAGTCCTACTGCCAGTTCCTGGAAGACACCTTCTTCAAGCAGTGGTACAGGAAGAAGTCTGCATCCTTCAAGAAAAACATGATTTTCATGCAGGACAATGCTCCATCACACGCGTCCAAGTACTCCACAGCGTGGCTGGCAAGAAAGGGTATAAAAGAAGAAAATCTAATGACATGGCCTCCTTGTTCACCTGATCTGAACCCCATTGAGAACCTGTGGTCCATCATCAAATGTGAGATTTACAAGGAGGGAAAACAGTACACCTCTCTGAACAGTGTCTGGGAGGCTGTGGTTGCTGCTGCACGCAATGTTGATGGTGAACAGATCAAAACACTGACAGAATCCATGGATGGCAGGCTTTTGAGTGTCCTTGCAAAGAAAGGTGGCTATATTGGTCACTGATTTGTTTTTGTTTTGTTTTTGAATGTCAGAAATGTATATTTGTGAATGTTGAGATGTTATATTGGTTTCACTGGTAATAATAAATAATTGAAATGGGTATATATTTGTTTTTTGTTAAGTTGCCTAATAATTATGCACAGTAATAGTCACCTGCACACACAGATATCCCCCTAACATAGCTATAACTAAAAACAAACTAAAAACTACTTCCAAAAATATTCAGCTTTGATATTAATGAGTTTTTTGGGTTCATTGAGAACATGGTTGTTGTTCAATAATAAAATTAATCCTCAAAAATACAACTTGCCTAATAATTCTGCACTCCCTGTAGAGAGAGCCTACTCCATCTTAGCTCCCTGTAAATCATTGTTATAAGCTCCACCCTTTACACCTGGCAGTCAGTATAGAGAGCCACCTCCATCTTAGCTCCCTGTCAATCATTGTTATAAGCTCCGCCCTTTACACCTGGCAGTCAGTGTAGAGAGAGCCTACTCCATCTTAGCTCCCTGTAAATCATTGTTATAATCTCCACCCTTTACACCTGGCAGGCAGTATAGAGAGAGCCTACTCCATCTTAGCTCCCTGTCAATCATTGTTATAAGCTCTGCCCTTTACACCTGTCAGTCAGTATAAAGAGAGCCACCTCTATCTTAGCTCCCTGTCAATCATTGTTATAAGCTCCGCCCTATACACCTGGCAGTCAGTATAGAGAGAGCCACCTCCATCTTAGCTCCCTGTCAATCATTGTTATAAGCTCCGCCCTTTACACCTGGCAGTCAGTATAAAGAGAGTCACCTCCATAGTCATTGTTAGCGGCAGTCAGTATAGAGAGAGCCACCTCCATCTTAGCTCTCTGTCAGTCATTGTTAGAAGCTCCACCCTTTACACCTGGTAGTCAGTATAGAGAGAGCCGCCTCCATCTTAGCTCCCTGTCAATCATTGTTATAAGCTCCGCCCTTTAAACCTGGTAGTCAGTATAGAGAGAGCCACCTCCATTTTAGCTCCCTGTCAGTCATTGTTATAAGCTCCGCCCTTTAAACCTGGTAGTCAGTATAGAGAGAGCCACCTCCATTTTAGCTCCCTGTCAGTCATTGTTATAAGCTCTGCCCTTTACACCTAGCAGTATAGAGAGAGCCACCTCCATCTTAGCTCCCTGTCAATCATTGTTATAAGCTCCGCCCTTTACACCTGGCAGTCAGTATAGAGAGAGTCACCTCCATCTTAGCTCCCTGTCAATCATTGTTATAAGCTCCGCCCTTTACACCAGGCAGTCAGTGTAGAGAGAGCCTACTCCATCTTAGCTCCCTGTAAATCATTGTTATAATCTCCACCCTTTACACCTGGCAGGCAGTATAGAGAGAGCCTACTCCATCTTAGCTCCCTGTCAATCATTGTTATAAGCTCTGCCCTTTACACCTGGCAGTCAGTATAGAGAGAGCCACCTCCATTTTAGCTCCCTGTCAATCATTGTTATATGCTCCGCCCTTTACACCTGGCAGTCAGTATAGAGAGAGCCACCTCCATCTTAGCTCCCTGTCAGTCATTGTTATAAGCTCTGCCCTTTACACCTGGCAGTCAGTATAAAGAGAGCCACCTCCATCTTAGCTCCCTGTCAATCATTGTTATATGCTCCGCCCTTTACACCTGGCAGTCAGTATAGAGAAAGTCACCTCCATCTTAGCTCCCTGTCAATCATTGTTATAAGCTCCGCCCTTTACACCTGGCAGTCAGTATAGAGAGCCACCTTCATATTAGCTCCCTGTCAATCATTGTTATAAGCTCCGCCCTTTACATCTGGCTTTCAGTATAGAGAGAGCCACCTCCATCTTAGCTACCTGTCAATCATTGTTATAAGCTCCGCCCTTTACATCTGGCTTTCAGTATAGAGAGAGCAGACAGAGAGGAGGAGAAGTGAAACTGTTTATATTTCTACACTTCATTTGCAATGATGTCACTTGCTAAATATTTAATATTTAATTAAAATTTACAGGAAAATGCAGCTTTGCATGCAATAATGATAACGTTCTAGATGATTCTCAATGTTTTACTCACTGGTGTAAATACCAGTGACGGTTCACCTTTAAGACTCCCATGATTGGTTGATATTGCCGTTGATCCACCACAGTTGTTTTCCGTGGTCTTCCAGGTCTTTTGGTGTTGCTGAGCTCACCGGTGCGTTCTTTCTTTTTAACCCCTTAAGGACAGAGCTTCAAAAGCTTGTCTTTCACTTAATGACAACAGCATTTTTTAAATTTTTTGCTGTTTGCGTTCAACTGCAATTTGCATTTTACTAATTTGTTGCACCAACACATATTATACATCGTTTTTTAAAGGACAGAAAGGGCTTTAGTTTGATGTAACACACATATATATAAATGCTCATTTATTATAAAAAATACAGAAAAATGTAAAAAAAAAGAACATTTTGTGTTTTTTTTTTTACAGTTTTTGCAATAATAATGCGTGCATAATTAGTGCAGGTTAAGAAAAGTAATTAAAAATAAATTAATTTAGTTGTTCTGATTTACAGAATATACAATGTGTCTGGGATTTTAAGTTTTTTTTTGGTAGTTACAGGTCACAAAGCACAAGGAGTAAAATAGACTTTTAATGTGGAGCGATTTTAGAATTTGGTATGTTTGTCTTGTAAGCTTAATAGCCATAAAAGAAAACAAAATTGCCACACAAAAGTATGTATTTATATAAAGTAGACATCACGGGCTATTTACCTAAGGTTGTTTTGACACTTTCTATGTAGCCATTTCACCGCCAACCTCTGCTAAATATTGGAGTATTTGGTTTTTGGCACACAAACTTATAACAAAGAAATTCTTGAGTATATTTTGTAAAGTTGGAGTGTGCTATTCCTGTACAAAGTTTTATTTTGTGTTCAGTTACATCTGCTGAGTAAAATGACACCCCCATTGTATGTCGTTGGCACTATTTTGTGAAGTTACAGTGCCACACAGGAGACCTGTCCTTTTCAGTATTCACAGTAGAATTTTGAGAGACGGATTTAATGAGCCTTAGCTTCCATTTGGGGTATTATAACAGTTTGACTGTTCAAAAAAAACCCACAAAGGCCTACCATTTGTAAAAGTAGACACTCCAGGGTATCTCATAAGGTGCATATTGTGCCTTAACATGCCCCCATTTTTTCACCAATATATGCCAAAGTATGTGGTAAAAAATAATTTTGTGCATTTTTTACATACGGATTGCATTTTTGCTGGGCGTTTTGTATATTTCATATGTGCCACTAAGTTCAAACCCCCCAAATTATGCTCAGCTAAGTCTTCTGAGTAAAATGACACCCCATATGAATGTCTTTGGCACTATTTCGTGAAGCTACAGTGCCATATAGGAGACCTGTCCTTTACAGTATTCACAGTAGAATTTTGAGAGATGGATTTAATGAGCCTTAGCTTCCATTTGGGGTATTATAACAGTTTGACTGTTCAAAAAACCCCCACAAAGGCCTACCATTTGTAAAAGGAGACACTCCAGGGTATCTCATAAGGTGCATATTGTGCCTTAACATGCCCCCATTTTTTCACCAATATATGCCAAAGTATGTGGTAAAAAATTATTTTGTGCATTTTTTACATACGGATTGCATTTTTGCTGGGCGTTTTGTATATTTCATATGTGCCACTAAGTTCAAACCCCCCAAATTATGCTCAGCTAAGTCTTCTGAGTAAAAAGACACCCCCAATGAATGTCTTTGGCACTATTTCGTGAAGCTACAGTGCCATATAGGAGACCAAGCCATATCCGTTTTTACCAAACTTTGAATTTTGACGCTGGGCCTATGTGCAATTTCCAAGCATCTTCGCAGGTTTTAAATTCAAACTACCCCACAAAGGCCTACCATTTCTTAAAGTAGACACCCCAGGGTGTTTCAAAAGGTATATTTTGAACCTTAGCGTGGGATCATTTTTCCGCTAGCTTGTACCAGATGTAGTGGTAATAAGCATTTTTTCTGCCTTTTTGACATACAAAGTGAGTTTGCGCAGCATATTTTGCAAACCTTATGTGTGCTATGACTGTATAATACTTCATATGTTGCTCAGCTATGTCGGCTGAGTACAGCAATACCCCCGTATGTACCTTTGCCAGGTATATGTGGATGTTGAAGGGGCGCATTTGAGACGCAGCCATTCAGTTTTTTTCTAACTTTGAAGTTTTACGCTGTGTCCATGTTCCAATTTGGAGTAGTTTAGACGGTTGGTTATTGAAACTTCCCCACAAACACATACTATTTATTAAAGAATACACCCTGGGGTAATTCAAAAGGCATATTTTGAACCTTGGCGTGGGATAATTTTTTCTCTAGTTTGTTCCAGGTGTAGTGGTAATGAGCGTTTTTAAAATGTATTTTTTTACTTTTTATAACTTTTTTACTTTTAAAAACTAGTTTTTAAACTTTTGTTTTGCTTATTAATTTTTTTTAAACTTTCCTAAACTTTCTTAAAACTTTTTTACAGATTTAACATTTTTCTAAGCTTTTTTTTTTACCGTTAACCCCTAACTAGCAGTACGCAGCACTAACAGTAAATTCCCCATTTTCCCATAACTCCCACCCACCCCAGCTAGCAAAATAAATAGTTATAAAATATTTAAATTAATTAATTAAATAAATTGAACCGCTGAGGGTTAAAAAATAAATAAAAAGTTAATCCTCAGGGGTTAAAAAAAATTAGATCACAGTATAATACTGTGATCTCTATTTGATCGCTGTAGGCAGTAATCGACTGGCAGGGAAGGGGTTAATTTTTATTTGGACTAGGTAAAGGGTTTATTTATTTTATTTTTTACTTAAACGTTATTAAAACATTTTTTAAGCTTAATTTTTAACTTTTTAAAGTTTATTTTAAAACTTTTTTTAACGTTAACCCCTAGTTAGCCTAACGCCAAATCCCCCAATTCCCCACTAACTTCCACCCACCCCAGCTAGCTAAATATATCATTTTAAAATATTTTAATTAATTAATTAAATAAATTTAACCCCTGAAGGTTAAAAAAAAAAAAAAGAATTAACCCTCAGGGGTTAAAAAAAAAATCAGATCATAGTAAAATGTAATCCCTGCCAATTGATCACTGTAGTCAGTGATCAATTGGCAGGGAAGGGGTTAATTTTTTTATTAAAATGGATAAGGGGGGGGGGACTTTAAATTAACTTTATTTTTTTAACAGCAGGGGGCAGGATCATCACCGGCTCCCTGCACACAGAACCCGAAAGTGCAGGGAGCCGGTAGGTGAGTATACAGAGCACATGTGCTTGCTCTGACTTGCGGTCAGAGCGAGCACATGTGCTGGGCAGCCTGACCGGGTGCTCCCGGTATGGCTCTAATACCGGAGCACCATTAACTCCACGATCGCCGCGATAGCGGCGATCCAGGGTTAATATTACCGCGTGACGGACAAGGTCCGTCACTCGTCGTTAAGGGTCTCCCCTCTGTGACGGACCTCGTCCGTCACCCGTCCTTAAGGGGTTAATGATATTTGCAAGCATTTAATTTCATCTTATAAACTCTGCTATAATGGATTTTATATGTCTATATTTATATTTTTATATAATAAATATCTAAAAGACAAAATCTATTGCTTCCAAGACAATCCTTATTTTATATTGTATTCTCAATTATTTATATATGTTAAATAGAGGATCTCTTACTAACTATATAAAATTATGGCTAAGATATCTGTATGGTTAGCCCTACTTATTCTATCCTTTAAGACATTATAGTGGTAAATAAGGGAACCGCCTGCGGTTACACACTTAGCTTTGCACACATTCATACGAACGAGGCGGCGTTCGGTAAAAGTATTTCACGAACGAGGCGGCACACAACCAGCAAAGGCACGAACAATAATAAGCATGACTGTTCAGTATTTTAATTGTACGAAAAGGGACCGGCCGCACCAGCTGAATGCATGGAACTATTTTGGGCAGGAGCCTTGTGTGTGGCTGGGCTGGGATGGGACTTCCAGTTATCTCCCAAACCCCTGAACCGATTCATATGATTTTTGAGTATGTTTGTCCCCTAATTATGCTTGTTCAGAAAATGTAAGTTTTATTGAATGTATAGTTTAGGTGTTATAAAAATTGGGTAAAAAGTATATTTTTCACTTGGAGATAATTGAGCTGATACAGCAATTAACTCAATTATCTCCCGGGCAGAGGGGAGGAATGTACAGTAATGACTGGGAGTGTTTAACTGTGTAACTGTAAATGATTGGTCCGCTGATAACACCTGGCAGTCAGTATAGAGAGAGCCGCCTCCATCATAGCTCTCTGTCAATCATTGTTATAAGCTCCGCCCTTTACACCTGGCAGTCAGTATACAGGGAGTGCAGAATTATTAGGCAAATGAGTATTTTGACCACATCATCCTCTTTATGCATGTTGTCTTACTCCAAGCTGTATAGGCTCGAAAGCCTACTACCAATTAAGCATATTAGGTGATGTGCATCTCTGTAATGAGAAGGGCTGTGGTCTAATGACATCAACACCCTATATCAGGTGTGCATAGTTATTAGGCAACTTCCTTTCCTTTGGCAAAATGGGTCAAAAGAAGGACTTGACAGGCTCAGAAAAGTCAAAAATAGTGAGATATCTTGCAGAGGGATGCAGCACTCTTAAAATTGCAAAGCTTCTGAAGCGTGATCATCGAACAATCAAGCGTTTCATTCAAAATAGTCAACAGGGTCGCAAGAAGCGTGGAAAAACCAAGGCGCAAAATATCTGCCCATGAACTGAGAAAAGTCAAGCGTGCAGCTGCCACGATGCCACTTGCCACCAGTTTGGCCATATTTCAGAGCTGCAACATCACTGGAGTGCCCAAAAGCACAAGGTGTGCAATACTCAGAGACATGGCCAAGGTAAGAAAGGCTGAAAGACGACCACCACTGAACAAGACACACAAGCTGAAACATCAAGACTGGGCCAAGAAATATCTCAAGACTGATTTTTCTAAGGTTTTATGGACTGATGAAATGAGAGTGAGTCTTGATGGGCCAGATGGATGGGCCCGTGGCTGGATTGGTAAAGGGCAGAGAGCTCCAGTCCGACTCAGACGCCAGCAAGGTGGAGGTGGAGTACTGGTTTGGGCTGGTATCATCAAAGATGAGCTTGTGGGGCCTTTTCGGGTTGAGGATGGAGTCAAGCTCAACTCCCAGTCCTACTGCCAGTTCCTGGAAGACACCTTCTTCAAGCAGTGGTACAGGAAGAAGTCTGCATCCTTCAAGAAAAACATGATTTTCATGCAGGACAATGCTCCATCACACGCGTCCAAGTACTCCACAGCGTGGCTGGCAAGAAAGGGTATAAAAGAAGAAAATCTAATGACATGGCCTCCTTGTTCACCTGATCTGAACCCCATTGAGAACCTGTGGTCCATCATCAAATGTGAGATTTACAAGGAGGGAAAACAGTACACCTCTCTGAACAGTGTCTGGGAGGTTGTGGTTGCTGCTGCACGCAATGTTGATGGTGAACAGATCAAAACACTGACAGAATCCATGGATGGCAGGCTTTTGAGTGTCCTTGCAAAGAAAGGTGGCTATATTGGTCACTGATTTGTTTTTGTTTTGTTTTTGAATGTCAGAAATGTATATTTGTGAATGTTGAGATGTTATATTGGTTTCACTGGTAATAATAAATAATTGAAATGGGTATATATTTGTTTTTGTTAAGTTGCCTAATAATTATGCACAGTAATAGTCACCTGCACACACAGATATCCCCCCAACATAGCTAAAACTAAAAACAAACTAAAAACTACTTCCAAAAATATTCAGCTTTGATATTAATGAGTTTTTTGGGTTCATTGAGAACATGGTTGTTGTTCAATAATAAAATTAATCCTCAAAAATATAACTTGCCTAATAATTCTGCACTCCCTGTAGAGAGAGCCTACTCCATCTTAGCTCCCTGTAAATCATTGTTATAAGCTCCACCCTTTACACCTGGCAGTCAGTATAGAGAGCCACCTCCATCTTAGCTCCCTGTCAATCATTGTTATAAGCTCCGCCCTTTACACCTGGCAGTCAGTATAGAGAGAGCCACCTCCATCTTAGCTCCCTGTCAATCATTGTTATAAGCTCCGCCCCTTACACCTGGCAGTCAGTATAGAGAGCCGCCTCCATCTTAGATCCCTGTCAATCATTGTTATAAGCTCCGCCCTTTACACCTGGCAGTCAGTATAAAGAGAGCCACCTCCATCTTAGCTCCCTGTCAATCATTGTTATATGCTCCGCCCTTTACACCTGGCAGTCAGTATAGAGAAAGTCACCTCCATCTTAGCTCCCTGTCAATCATTGTTATAAGCTCCGCCCTTTACACCTGGCAGTCAGTATAGAGAGAGCCACCTCCATCTTAGCTCCCTGTCAATCATTGTTATAAGCTCCGCCCATAACACCTGGCAGTCAGTATAAAGAGAGTCACCTCCATCTTAGCTCCCTGTCAGTCATTGTTATAAGCTCTGCCCTTTACACCTGGCAGTCAGTATAGAGAGAGCCACCTCCATCTTAGCTCTCTGTCAGTCATTGTTAGAAGCTCCACCCTTTACACCTGGTAGTCAGTATAGATAGAGCCGCCTCCATCTTAGCTCCCTGTCAATCATTGTTATAAGCTCCGCCCTTTACACCTGGTAGTCAGTATAGAGAGAGCCACCTCCATTTTAGCTCCCTGTCAGTCATTGTTATAAGCTCTGCCCTTTACACCTAGCAGTATAGAGAGAGCCACCTCCATCTTAGCTCCCTGTCAATCATTGTTATAAGCTCCGCCCTTTACACCTGGCAGTCAGTATAGAGAGAGTCACCTCCATCTTAGCTCCCTGTCAATCATTGTTATAAGCTCCGCCCTTTACACCAGGCAGTCAGTGTAGAGAGAGCCTACTCCATCTTAGCTCCCTGTAAATCATTGTTATAATCTCCACCCTTTACACCTGGCAGGCAGTATAGAGAGAGCCTACTCCATCTTAGCTCCCTGTCAATCATTGTTATAAGCTCTGCCCTTTACACCTGGCAGTCAGTATAGAGAGAGCCACCTCCATTTTAGCTCCCTGTCAGTCATTGTTATATGCTCCGCCCTTTACACCTGGCAGTCAGTATAGAGAGAGCCGCCTCCATCTTAGTTCCCTGTCAGTCATTGTTATAAGCTCTGCCCTTTACACCTGGCAGTCAGTATAAAGAGAGCCACCTCCATCTTAGCTCCCTGTCAATCATTGTTATATGCTCCGCCCTTTACACCTGGCAGTCAGTATAGAGAAAGTCACCTCCATCTTAGCTCCCTGTCAATCATTGTTATAAGCTCCGCCCTTTACACCTGGCAGTCAGTATAGAGAGCCACCTTCATATTAGCTCCCTGTCAATCATTGTTATAAGCTCCGCCCTTTACATCTGGCTTTCAGTATAGAGAGAGCCACCTCCATCTTAGCTACCTGTCAATCATTGTTATAAGCTCCGCCCTTTACACCTGGCAGTCAGTATAGAGAGAGCCACTTCCATCTTAGCTCCCGGTCAATCATTGTTATAAGCTCCGCCCTTTACACCTGGCAGTCAGTATAGAGAGAGCCACCTCCATCTTAGCTCCCTGTCAATCATTGTTATAAGCTCTGCCCTATACACCTGGCAGTCAGTATAGAGAGAGTCACCTCCATTTTAGCTCCCTGTCAATCATTGTTATAAGCTCTGCCCTTTACACCTGGCAGTCTGTATAGAGAGAGCCACCTCCATCTTAGCTCCCTGTCAATCATTGTTATAAGCTCCGCTGATAACACCTGGCAGTCAGTATAGAGAGAGCCGCCTCCATCATAGCTCTCTGTCAATCATTGTTATAAGCTCCGCCCTTTACACCTGGCAGTCAGTATACAGGGAGTGCAGAATTATTAGGCAAATGAGTATTTTGACCACATCATCCTCTTTATGTATGTTGTCTTACTCCAAGCTGTATAGGCTCAAAAGCCTACTACCAATTAAGCATATTAGGTGATGTGCATCTCTGTAATGAGAAGGGGTGTGGTCTAATGACATCAACACCCTATATCAGGTGTGCATAATTATTAGGCAACTTCCTTTCCTTTGGCAAAATGGGTCAAAAGAAGGACTTGACAGGCTCAGAAAAGTCAAAATAGTGAGATATCTTGCAGAGGGATGCAGCACTCTTAAAATTGCAAAGCTTCTGAAGCGTGATCATCGAACAATCAAGCGTTTCATTCAAAATAGTCAACAGGGTCGCAAGAAGCGTGTGGAAAAACCAAGGCGCAAAATATCTGCCCATGAACTGAGAAAAGTCAAGCGTGCAGCTGCCACGATGCCACTTGCCACCAGTTTGGCCATATTTCAGAGCTGCAACATCACTGGAGTGCCCAAAAGCACAAGGTGTGCAATACTCAGAGACATGGCCAAAGTAAGAAAGGCTGAAAGACGACCACCACTGAACAAGACACACAAGCTGAAACATCAAGATCGGGCCGCAAAACACCAAGACTGATTTTTCTAAGGTTTTATGGACTGATGAAATGAGAGTGAGTCTTGATGGGCCAGATGTAGATGGGCCCGGTTGGATTGGTAAAGGGCAGAGAGCTCCAGTCCGACTCAGACGCCAGCAAGGTGGAGGTGAGTACCATTTGGGCTGGTATCATCAAAGATGAGCTTGTGGGGCCTTTCGGGTTGAGGATGGAGTCGCTCAACTCCCAGTCCTACTGCCAGTTCCTGGAAGACACCTTCTTCAAGCAGTGGTACAGGAAGAAGTCTGCATCCTTCAAGAAAAACATGATTTTCATGCATGACAATGCTCCATCACACGCGTCCAAGTACTCCACAGCGTGGCTGGCAAGAAAGGGTATAAAAGAAGAAAATCTAACGACATGGCCTCCTTGTTCACCTGATCTGAACCCCATTGAGAACCTGTGGTCCATCATCAAATGTGTGATTTACAAGGAGGGAAAACAGTACACCTCTCTGAACAGTGTCTGGGAGGCTGTGGTTGCTGCTGCACGCAATGTTGATGGTGAACAGATCAAAACACTGACAGAATCCATGGATGGCAGGCTTTTGAGTGTCCTTGCAAAGAAAGGTGGCTATATTGGTCACTGATTTGTTTTTGTTTTGTTTCTGAATGTCAGAAATGTATATTTGTGAATGTTGAGATGTTATATTGGTTTCA
>OW240925.1:12980599-13037057 GCA_933207985.1 Pelobates cultripes
GGGCCATATTTCTGTTTCATTAAATAAACTGGGGAATCACTGGGTATACTATCCCCATGATCAAGCTGCTTGCCATAATTCAACCTCATTTCTGTTACTTATACTTTTACACACCACTCACTGTATCACCTTGTGAGGGATGGAAAGGTCACAATTTTCAGTCTGTATACTGACTGACAACTGGAGTTTACACAAAAATCTCTTCTCAAATGATGTTACAGTTTATCCAAATTTAAACCATATACACACAGTTATACAATTTTAACACAATACATCTTACTCAAGTGCTACGTTTAACCTATGAGTTTAAACAATGAATACAAGACAACTTAACTTCACCTTGCTACGTTTAGACTGGGTGAAATTAAGACAATAAAACAAAATAATCTAATCTCATTTTGCTACGTTTAGATTTGGGAGATTAGATTCATGTGGCTAGCCAATTAATACAAGACAACTTAACTTCACCTTGCTACGTTTAGACTGGGTGAAATTAAGACACTAAAACAAAATAATCTAATCTCGCTTTGCTACGTTTAGACTTGGGAGATTAGATTCAGGTGGCTAACCTCAACATTTAGCCACAATCACATGACAGGGATACATCATATCAAAGAGACTCTCACCAACAGAGCTACGTTTAGACTTCTGAAGGCCCACCAAACCCCTATTGGGTCTGCGAAGTTTAGTCACTTAAGTCTTCCTAGGGGACTACCTGTCAGTGCTACCACTGATTCTAAAATCACTCAGACATAGACACTAATACTGCAGTATATTTTACAACATAGACATAAATAGTAACGTTACAAATGGTCAATAAAAGGCTAAGAAATCAGGTCACACAGACTAGCATTTACCTGCACCGTTCTTTGTTTCATGGACACTCAAAAATTACACTAATGCCATGTTTTATAAATGGTATGGCTTACCTTTCATATGACCGGTCTGTTTGAGTGCCCACGAATGGTTGGCAGGTGCAGGTGTTCCGCTGGTGTCTGTGGTATTCTGATCCCGGACGAGCCCCCAACTGTGGAAGTAGACAAAAATATTACCAGGTTCAATAAAAAGCGTTTAATTGACCATTACAATACACAGAGATATCTCATGGAGATTGGCAAGAAGCAATCTAACATCATGTTACAATTCCTCATATTTTATACATATGACCCGGAACTGGCCTTTCGTTTAGCTTGAATCAGAACTCCAAATATGGTCTTATTTCTTATTGGCTAAATTCTAGCATAACTGACAAATTTAAGGTTCAAAAGTTTAAGCATCCCATGATCTTTCTAACAGATAACTTGACCACAGTCATGCGTCTTACTTCGCTAAAATATCGCTTGTCTATGATAAGAGTTAACACATATAAGCCTGACTTCCTCTTTCACAACTTAAGCACACATTTCACCTTTCCCCCCTGGCAACATCTGACAAGACACGCTTTCAAAATAACCTTTCCTTTTGCAATCCAAAAAGAACAGTCCAGAATTGTAGCAATAAAACATAGTTTCTTCTTATTTCTTAGAGTAAATATTCTTCTTTGATTATATTTTAAGATGATGAATAAACAGCAAAATGGCTGACAGCATGTCAGTAGCAGGTTACATATGTTCACAGTGTGAAATACCATGAATAAGCGTAGGATGGTAATAGGAGCAAGTCGGTTGTGGTGTGCCGAAACCGACGATGAGGTAGGCCTGAGAAAGAAGAGGGCCCACCCAGGAAAAGAAATAGAAATGAAATAAATGTTAAAAGTGGTGTGGTGGGTCATTCAACGCTGACCTCGAACGGTAAGGAGCAAGGTAAGGGGAGTGCCTTAAGTAGGCTAGGGGTAGCAAACCAGCACCTCCCACAAATGCAGGCAAATTGCCTTAATACTTGTGTTAGGTGCTTAAGATAGTACAGTGTGAAATACCATGAATAAGCGTAGGATGGTAAAAGGAGCAAGTCGGTTGTGGTGTGCCGAAACCGACGATGAGGTAGGCCTGAGAAAGAAGAGGGCAAAAATTAAGTAATCAAATTTATTTAACAGACAACCAATACATATACATTTTATCAACCAGACATGTTTATGAAAGCATCCCTTAATTCTTGTACTGGGTTCGGTATGTACCGTGAGTAAGCGGATGACTTCTAGTGCCCCAGTGTTTTGATAACATGAGTTGGGATGTTGACACTGGAGGCTGTGGACGCGGCTCCTATACGAAAGGAGTGTCCTGAGTATTTGTTTGCATTGAGGCCCAGTTGTGTGAGCAAGGACCTGAAGTAGGTCATGAAGGTTGTAGTGGTGAGTACTGCACCTTGTAGTTGTAATAACGGTTGCGAGGGCAGTAAGTGATGGTGCTGTATGCATCAAGAACCTTAGGCATCAAGAACCTTGACGGGACACCATCTGTTGTGCGTGGGATAGTATGGAATGTTTACAGGTATGTGCTGGCTGGTTTTGGAGTGAGGTAAAGACAGGATGTAAAGATCCATATGTTTTGTCAAGTGGGAATAGAGGAGGAATGGAGTGGTTTGGGTCGTGGAGGTCGTAGTGAATTCTCTAGGTTGTAGAAATCAGTAGAAAGAGATGTATATTGCTGTTTTGATAATAGAATTTGTATTAGTGTCAAACGGTTTTAGGTCAAGTAGATTAGATAATGCTTTGAAGATATGGTTATCTATGGGTAGCCTCTGGGCCAAATGTGTGGGTTCTGATTTTTGAATACCTCTGAGTATGGTCTTAATTTGGTGAGAGGCCATGAAACTGTTGTTATTTGGGTGTAAGATGAGCATGTGGTGTTGAATGCCAGTGAGATAGAGTTTGATGGTGTTGTATGACATTTTGAGTTTAAGGTGGCAAAAGGAAGCAAACCCCCAAAAAGATGTCATAACAAATGGTTGTATGATGTTATGTTCCAGAAGGAATCGTTTGAATAGTGTGAAAGCCCTGCTGTATGTTTTGTTTGTATTGTTTGAAAGTGCCAACTGGGACAATGTCCTGCTATACTGCATGATGACGTCTAGTCCAGTATGAGTTGTTGAAATGTTGGAGTGATGGTGGCTGTGGGTGCTGCTGACGGGAGTGCTTGATGAAACTCCTGAAATTTAAAGTGAGACAAATTGTCAGCAGCTGTGTTATATACACCTGGCACATGGAAACAACATAGGAAGAAATTATGACAAGCTGCCAACCAAGTGAGTTTCCTCAGAAATCTCATGACCGTAAGAGATTTGGAACGACCTTTGTTGATGATGTGACAGGTTGCCTGGTTGTCTGAGTAACAACGCTGTTACGGACCGTTTTGCACAAAAGGGGAAAAAAAACGCTTAGACGATAATCCCCCTTTCAGAGACAGGCACAGCTACTGTAGAATCACCAAAACTCATGAACTGAATACAAGTGAATGCTCCAAACTCCCGAACGGCATACAAGGGAATGCTCCAAACACTCGAACTGCATACAAGGGAATGGTCCAAACACTCGAACTGCATACAAGTGAATGCTCCAAACTCTCGAACTGCATACAAGTGAATGCTCCAAACTCCCGAACTGCATACAAGTGAATGCTCCAAACTCCCGAACGGCATACAAGGGAATAAGGTAGCACTCCAAATACACGAACAGGAACCATACGAATTGCTGCTACCAGGCGAACAGGAAAAGCTCCCAAGCGGCTTACACTCCTGGCAATCAGTCCTTAGCAGCATACAGTAAATCCCCCCAAAGACGAGACAAGGCTCCGTGTTGAGGGTCAAGCAGTGGTCTGTTTAATGAGGGCTACCTGCCCGGCTTTTATGCAGGTCTGCCACCTGGTGGACACTCCCCTAGGGGACCAAATGGGAGACTGTGACAAGGGACAGACAAGTATACAAATAGGACACACAGTCACAGTATATTCCCACAATGCATCCTGGCTTTCTCCCCTCTGCCCTGGGAGATAATTGGGAAGTAACTCAATTATCTCCCAAGACAAAGGCAAAACTCCATTACACATGTGGGGACACAAAACCAGCATTATACTTTAAAATACACAAAGTAACATTTATTACATAAAACACAGACATGTAACATATCCCCAGATAGCTCAGGTCTGAGTGCACATTATTAAGTGAATGGCACTCAGACTACACGAATACAGTTCAATCGCCATGGAGCCAAAGTCTTTACAGTCAGTTTCATACGAATGGGCTCCATGGGATTCCTATCTAGGGTATAAGACATTCACACAAAAATACCGAACACCGGGTCATTCGTGTGCTTTCACCGAACAAGAAGGGAGGTCGGCGGCTTCAGCGGTGTTCGCGCAAAACTTGTGTCCGATTTTAGTTCCATGAAAATAGAGGCGAACACCGCTGTTCATTCATATGGTTTAAAATGGCCGCGACCTCGTGTTCGGGATACGAACGGCGGCCACCCAGCGTTCATCAATTAAGCTGCGGTTAACCGCAGCTTCAGGGAGGTTAATTGCCGGCACACTCCAGCTCCCAGGTGGTCCAGTCATTCGTATGGTTGTTCGGTAGTTTGAAACTACCGAACAACCGGCAGAAAAGCACGAATACAGCTTTTCTGCATGGAAAAATAAAGTCTTTTAAAAGGGGGCCATAGTCCAAAGGCAGCAGGCGAGCAACCAGGCTTCTCCAATGCAATGTGGCGAGATTGGTCTCGTCACAAACGCACTGGCGTATTAGCCCATAAATGACCCCACGCTACGGCAGGCGCCACTATGGGGTAGATCTCAAAAAGAGCTGAGGTAGTGGAAAAACCTTCCAAATCCTGAACTGCTGAAGGCCAGCTGCCCCAAAGCCATTCGTTCCCAAAAATTGCTGCAAAACCAGTGGTAGATGCCGCATCTGACCAAATGGTAGGAGATGATTCAGTCAATTGAGTGAGGAACATACTTTTACCATTCCAAGTGGTTAAAAATCTCTTCCACATGTTTAGATCTGCCGTAGCTTGGTGTCAGGATCGTGACAGGGATCCAACACGCAGAATACAAACAGGAGATAGGTACGTATACCGGACCTTAGAATGGCCGGACTAACGTAAGGAGAAAGCAAAGAATGGTCAGAGACAGGCCGAGGTCGAGGGAATGAGAGAGTAGGTAAGCGAGAGACAAGCCGAGTCAAAAGGACAAGAGAGGAAAGCAGGGTCAAAAAATACAAGCCGAGTCAGGAACCAAAAGACAATAGAGGTAAGAGCACTGAGTGAACAGACTAGCTAGAACCCCGACAGGGCAATGAATCATTCCACAAAACCCTCTTTTATACCTTGGCTCTTTAACTGTTGACCCCGCCCCCAACGAGTCCTGATTCGTTGTTCGGCACTTGGTTGCCGTGATTGACGGGTCGGAACGTGATTGCCGTCTTGACGTCGGCTACTGAGCGCCGCGTCATAAAAGGAGGCGGAGCTATCGCGGCCGGCGTGTAAACGGCCGGGAGGACTGCGAGGATCGGGTGAGTCAGCCCCCCTAGGAGGATGGACGTCTAGGTGTCTAGACGTCGAGGTAGACACCAGAGGTAACCTGACACTTGGGCATCTAAGGAGAACCTGTGCGTGTCATGTAGAAAAAGTGGGAAAAGATGCAATAGTCGTGAAATAAAGGAGCGGCCTTGAGGTATGATGCGCATCGCAAAATTTAGTGACCCTAGCAGGGACTGTAGCTCTTTGCGGTTGCAAGTGTCGAGCTGTAGGTAGTTGTTTATGTAAGTGAGAATATTCTCTATCTTATCGTATGGTAGGCTTGCTTGCATTGTGGCAGAGTCTAATTGGATACCCAGAAAAGTGATAACCGTGTCTGGCCCTTCTGTTTTCTTTGGGGAGATAGGTACACCTAGTTGCTCAAACAGCTTAGTGGTAGCTTTGAGGCTAGTGGGAGGTGAAGTATTCTCCTCGACCAGTAGGAAATCGTCCAAGTAATGTAATACCGTAGGGCATCCGGCTATGTTCAATAGTAACCAGCATAATGCTTCAGCAAATGTGTCGAAAATAGCTGGGCTACTTTTGGACCCAAAAGTTAACCGGGAGAAAAAAATAGTAGTTCCCGGACCACTTGATGCCATGCAGGTGCCACAGTGTGGGGTGGATAGGGAGTAATTTGAAGGTGTTGGTAATGTCGGTCTTACTGAGCCAGGCTCCAACCCCTGCTTGTATGATAGCTGTAATGGCGTGATCTATGGTGGTGTATTGCAGAGAGAATTCCTCAGAGGGTATGAGGGAATTAAGACTGAGGTTGGCCGATGAGTGGGGAGCCGATAAGTCAATGATGAGTCTCTGTTTTTGGGAAGATTTCCCTGTGACAATACCAATAGGGTTGGTGCGCCATTCTGTGAATGGAGGAGTTCTAAAAGGCCCCAATACAAAGCCCTCATCCACTTCTTGGGCTATGAGGGTGTCAACCACTGTGGGGTTGTGTTGGGCGGATTGTAGGTTAGAGCATTCCAGAGTTCCAGCTGGTATGTGTAGGATACCTGTGTGGAAGCCTTCTGTTAAACCAGAAATAAGAAAGTCTACCAGGTGTCTAGATGGGTGCTGAGACATCAATGTTGTGAATACTGGCATATTAATGGATGTAAGGTAAGGCTTGGAATACATTTTATTTGGACACATGGTCTTTGCATGTGCCCTAAAACATTTTGAACAGACATGCAATAGTCTACATCCACTGTAATTACAAGACCCAACATTGAAATTATTACATATCTAGGACTTGCCCAGAAACTTGATTGGGCGTCCCAATTTGTCTTTGGATAGTTTCCCTGGATCCCCAGAGGAACTAGTTCCTTGTGTGGAGGCATGTCCATCTGCCGTGTTGGGACAAAAATTTGTAGTATGGGCTGTGGAGGAGCAGTATGCACAAGCTGGTGTTCTTAGACCTGCAAAGTGTCTGCAAAATAAGACGGTATCAATCCTTCCCCAGTTGGATCATGTTCCGTACTGGGAGAAGGCTCCAGCCACTTTTGCAGAAAAAGACCTATGGTAGTCATAGAATGCCAAACCACCATATTTGTTGCCCTGGTCTAACAGCTTGTGCATATAGAGATCAAACTCCTCTCTTCTGTTGGGATAAACCGCACAGATGACATCCCTGTAAATACCAAACGCTAGTACAAATTCTGGGATAGTCAGTTTCCTGTTCAGGCGGGCATCCCTAGATCTGACAATAACAGAAACATCATCATAAGCATACGTCTTATTTTCCACAATGTCCTGGGAGGCAATCAACAGGGAAGCCAGGTTGACGTCTTTACCTTCCAGGATATCCCTTTTGACATGCTCAGGTATCATGTGGGCCGGGCTAACTTCTTGGTCATCCAGGGTGCTGGCTGGAGCGACTAATGGTAAGGCTGGTGTTTGTACCGCAGCCGCGGGTGGCCCTGCTAGAGTGAGGGCCGTGGTGACCAACTCAAGTTTCTCCAGCCTGGAGTTGACCTTGCCCATGGATGCCATGAGTGAGGATAACATGGCATGTATGTCCCCTGGGTTGGACTGGCTAGATCCTTCCCCGGCTTCCATGTTACTAGTTGATGTGCACAGCAGTTTGAAAAGTTCTGCCTTCCTTGCTGTAGCGGGGTAAGGGATTTGTCATCTCCTTAATTCCGTGGTTATGCGCGGGATTGTCCGGGTTCTGATTGATGCTGGACTAGCTAGCTCTCCTCCTTGTGTGGGAGTGACAGCTCTAGCCGGGGTGCTAGGCAGGGAGAAATCCTCTACCCCTTCCTGAGACATACTATATGTTACAAACTGCCATTTGTAACTGTTATTTTATTTGACAAATTGCCCTGCTTCCCTGTGTTATGGAGAAGCCTAATTGCCAGCCTTCTGCCCCATGACTATGGACCTAGTGTGTATGGCGATTTGACTGTATTTGTGGGATCTGAGCGCTGTTTGGATATATTGAGCGCTCAGATCCAAGCCATCTGGGGATAGGTTGAATGTGGGGGTTCTGTTCAGTTCAATAGGAGTTATGTATTTTTGTGTCTTTTTGTGTCTTTTGCTAACATGTGGTTAATGGAGTCTGCCTCTATCCCTGGATAATTGGATTACTTTCCCCAATGTCCAGGATAGAGGCCTCTGTAAAACCGGTTTGGGCCAGAAAACCATGCTGCCAGCCAGGCCCCAAAAGACACTTTTGCTAACTTTTGAACCCCTTGTCTGATTTGTGCCATTTTTTAATATGTTGCTCCCCTTAATGGATTGATTCCAAATATGTAATTTTTATGAAGATTGGATGTGTAGTTTGGAAGTTATAGTACATGTATAAAAACTGTATTTTTACTGTTCTGTTTTAATTATGTTATGTGATTATCTGAGGGATGGGAATTTCCCCGAATGTATATTGTTCCGATTGGTTATACTGCTAATTATGTGGGTGTCTCCCTTGCATGGGCAGAATCTCATAAAAGCAGAGTGTGTGCCATTAAACATCAGATCTTCTTGACCCTCAATACGTAGCCTTGTCTCGTTATTGGAGGGAACTGCTATATCACACTGGGGATTGCTATGCTCTGCATACTCCCCTGAGCTTTTAATCACTTAGCTCTTTTAAGAGCTGTTCCTGTTACGCTCTCCTGGAGGAGAGGTCTTCCCCACACGGTCCTGGAGGACAGAAGCTGATCCAGGGTGGAAGGAAGACGGCGAGACTCCAGTTAAGCTACGGCGGTTGTGGAGTCTGCGGTGGTTGTGGTGTCGGCTGCAGTGTTTGGAGTCCTCAGGAAGCGCTAGGAGCATCCATCAACGGAGGGTACTCGGTCAGAGTACAGGGAGCTCCGTTACACTATAAATAAAATAATTAGGATATAGAACCACCAAATTGTACTGGCAGGCTATCTAGGCCGGATG
Source organism: Pelobates cultripes (assembly GCA_933207985.1). NCBI lineage: Eukaryota > Metazoa > Chordata > Amphibia > Anura > Pelobatidae > Pelobates > Pelobates cultripes. The sequence goes on from OW240925.1 coordinate 12,989,424, forward strand.
GCGAAAGTATTATACTTGTTTGGTGACAGGTGAGGCCCTGCTAATTGCCAAGTGGCTTGAGAGTCTCAATCTATGCGTTGGCACGAGGTGTTATTGAGGCCACTTGACGTAGTGGCAGGAGTTTTAGGCCTCTCGGTGACTGTATGACAGAAAACAGGGGAAGGGAGTGACAGGTGAGGCCCTCTCTTTGCAACATGTGAGGCGGCTAGCTAACGTGTGGCCCGATGGGTGTTTGCCTCTGGAACGTTTGAGGCGGGGTGTTGGCCTCGCGGGATCACTAACTGATGGCGACAGCCAAGACGGGGTAAATACCTATTGGGAATCTTGTGACCCTATTGCCAGTACTCTAAACTAGGGGGATGAAATGAAATGTATGGTAGAATACCATATGAGCAGGTGTACGTACCTGGTAGTATGACAAATCACAGGAATAAACCGTGTGGAGCAAATATATAAGCTTGACAGCCTATAAATGGGTAAAAGAGAGTAGTATGATGAGTGTGGAGTGTGAAAAGAACAGACTTATAGCCTGTAGCAGCAATGTTTTAAAATTATGTTGATACCATGGGAATAGCTGAGTGGCTCAGAAATGTTGCATGCTTGAATAAGCCATCTGAGGGAGGCCGTGGCCTATGTACAAATGATTTATGTGTTACGTGATAATGGTGTGTAAAGGAAAACATGAGATGTAGGTTATATACATATGTATATGACTGTGCAGGGAACGTATGATTGGTTGGATCAGTATGTGTGATTCAACCCGAGTATGCATGAAAAAGGAATTAAGCCTTATGTGTCATCGTCATGACAGAGAAATGAGGCCCTCTAATATAGGCTGAGTGAATTGAAATGAAAAATGGGTAATTATAAAACTCCTGGCGTGGGAGTTCAATGATCTGTACTGAAATGTAACTGGTTTTTTAGAGAGGGACATGGATGAGGTCATGGCCTATTATACACAGCGTTATGTATGATATGTAGCAGAAAACCAAAGGCAGGAATACACCACAATTATTTAAAATGATGTGAAGTGATGTATATCTATATGATATATTTGTATTGAAAAGACGTATCAACCCGAGATTTATTGCTTAAATGAAACTATATCCTTTGTATGTGTTGTAGTAATAACCCAGAAGTGAGGCCTGTAACATAGGCTGAGTCCATTTGTATAAATGGATAAGTAATGCAGACCCCTGAAAGCGTGGGAGTCAAATGGTATATACAGATAAGTGGACTTGATTTGTGGACGTAATACAATACTGACAATAATTGAAAGTAATCAAAATAATCTATTTAAACAAGCAATTCTTAACCGAACGTTATATACACATGAAATGGTGAATATAATTCATGAAAGGATTATACGTAATATACAGAAAAAGCCGAAAGCAAATGTGAGGGAAACACAGAAGTTAGAATAGATTAATCGTATGACTTTATGCGAACCGAAAGCATGTTTGAGCGTATGTGAAAATTTGCCGAACGGCAAAACAACCGATTGATAATTCGTTTCAATATAACATGAAATAGGATATGCGAAATGACAATTGAACGATTAAATATGTTCAGCCGAATGACCGTACGAATGAAAAAGCCTGCGAATGGCTTGAAACATTCGTATCATAACCAGGGAAAAACCGTAAATCGAGGACCCGTGCTGTCCGTACGCCGTGGGAACTAGTCCTGGCGTGACAGGAAGGTCTGACTTACGGTTTAGGAGTCCCTGGGACGCGATCTACGACGAAGACCGCAGTCAGAAGAAGCTGGACGGGCGGAAAGGCCTGAACAGGATTCCTGGACACAGCTAACGTGGTGAAAACCTCGTGGATACTGAAACCAAGATGGCGTCCTCATTCAACGCTGACCTCGAACGGTAAGGAGCAAGGTAAGGGGAGTGCCTTAAGTAGGCTAGGGGTAGCAAACCAGCACCTCCCACAAATGCAGGCAAATTGCCTTAATACATATATATAACGTCATATGTTGTGTATTTTAATACTAATATTAGTACATATATTAGTATTAAAATACACTTAGAATGACGTTACATATATATATAATATGTATATATATTATATATAATAGATATATACACATGTATTAAGGCCGTTTGGCCTGTATTTGTGGGAGGGGCTTAAATTAATTCACTCCCCTATATAAGAGACACCCCTTACCTGACTCATATCGCTTGAGGTCAGCATCAGAATGATTTCCACTTCCGGGTCATCCAGACGCCATTTTACCTGATTACTCCATGAGGTTTTCTAAGCTGAGCTGTGTCAGGAATTCAGCCACAGGCTTTTCCGGCCTACCACCTTCTTTCTTCAATCCATCGCCGTGGATGGTGTCCAAGTGACTCACAAACCGTAAGTCGACCTACCCGTTACGCCAGGCATCAGTCCCACGGCACCATGCACGGGTCAGGTCCTCACTTTACGGCTGCATTTTGTCTAAGTCTGTTCTAAAACCATTGAATGTTCATGCATATCATTCGTTTAAACCCCCTACCGGTCTTTGGGTGTACTACAGGCTTCTTAGACATTATCACATTTCATGTACAAACCAACGAACCACTGCATTTTCGCATACACACTGATCCCTACCGGTCATTCGGTGTACTACAGGCTTCTCAGACATTATTGCATTTCATGTACAAACCAACGAACCACCGCAGTTTTCACCTACACACTGACCCCTATCGGTCATTCGGTGTACTATAGGCTTCTTAGACTTTTTTTTTTTTGCATTTTCATGTACAAACCAATAAACCACTGCATTTTCAGCTACACACTGACCCGTAGCGTTTTTTGGTGTACTACAGGCTTCTTAGACATTATCGCATTTCTTGTTCAAATCAACAAACCACTGCATTTTCGCATACACACTGACCCCTACCAGTCATTTGGTGTACTACAGGCTTCTCAGACATTATTGCATTTCATGTACAAACCAACAAACCACTGCATTTTTCAGCTACACACTGACCCCTACCGGTCATTCAGTGTACTACAGGCTTCTCAGACGTTTTTGCTTTTCATGTACAAAACAATAAATCACTGCATTTTTCACCTACACACTGACCCCTACCGGTCATTCAGTGTACTACAGGCTTCTCAGACATTATTACATTTCATGTACAAACCAACGAACCACGGCATTTTCGCCTACATGCTGACCCCTGCCGGTCAATCGGTATACTACAGGCTTCTCAGACTTTATTTCACTTCATAAGCAAACAAACAAACTACAGCATTTTTGCTTTTATACTGACTTCTATCTGTCAAACCGTAGGATTAATCCCTTAAGGACACATGACATGTGTGACATGTCATGATTCCCTTTTATTCCAGAAGTTTGGTCCTTAAGGGGTTAAAGGGTATTTTTACCATACAATCAGCATTTCTGGCCCCTAATGGTCAACAGCAAAACTGTCTTCACATGTCATATACAATTTACCAGCCAATAGAAATTACACATAAGATTGTTTTAAACATAAACATAAACCATAAATTAAACTCCAGCACGGGCTCAACTTCAGGTTTAATTCACAATAATTTACATTTCACATCAAGACCAACAGTGGTTCTATCAACACTGCCACCTACAGGTCTGTCAAGTACATTGACAATTTTCATGGGGTTTTACAAACACCAAAAAACTGACACCTATAGGTCAATAGACAAATAACATTTCACATACCAATCAGTATCCAACTACACTGCCACCTATAGGGCACTCGACAGTTCTCCAGAGCACTTGCATTTTGCAACACCATGTTCACTGACCCCTACCATTCAATAAGACATACAACAATTCACGTAGCAAGTACTATATCAAACATCTGGTATAAATACATATATTATTACACAGTAGCAGATGCATCTGTAGATACGTAACTGGTGATATAGTTCACATAGATTTTTCACAGCATGCTCCTCACACAACAGACTTTCCCCTAGCAAGGGGACATACAAGGTGGGGACAGACCACTTTTTCACTTGTACATACGTATTAAGATAAGCTTGGTCTATGCCATATTTCCTTATGCCATACGGTTTTATCCATTCAGGTTACAGTTACTACTAAAAAACCTATACTGATTGTCAGGTTCAATACCATACTACCAGGTACATACACCTGCTCATGTAGTTATCCATCTCTTACCTTCCCTGGAATAGTAATAGTGTACTGGCAATTAGGGTTCTAGGGCCCAATAGGTATTACCCCCTTTTTTCTCTGCATTATGCTTCGGTTAGTGGTCCCGCGAGGCCAACACCCCGCCTCACACTTGGAGGCATACACCCCTCAGGCCACTCATGAGCTAGCCGCCTCACATTGTATCATAGAGAGGGCCTCACCTGTCACTCCCCTTCCTATTTTCTGGTTACTGTCACCGAGAGGCCAACATCCTGCCACAACGTTCGGTGGCCACACAAAATCCCCTCGCGCCAAGCATAGATAGAGCCTCTCAAGCCACTTGGCAACTAGCAGGGCCTCACCAGTCACCAAAAAACACCAAGCCTAATCGTTTCGCCTTACGGCTTAGCTAGCAAGCCAGTACAAGACGCCTGGGTACAAATAATAATTGCAATCTTTATTGTTATTTAAGTATTTCTCAAGAAGATGGTGAAGAATCACCTCTTCCTAGCACCCCAGCTAGAATTGATACACCTTCAAGCATAGGAGATGTTGCTAGTCCAGCAGCAATCAGATCCTGGACGATCCCATGCATTACCACCAACCTAAGGAGGTGACAAATCCCCTACCTTGCCACAGCAATGAAAGCAGAGTTATTCAAACTCCTCCATACATCAACGGACAACACGGAAGCAGGGGAAGGCCCTGCTACACCAACTCAGGTGACACCCAGGCCATGCTAGCCTCACTCAAACTCATAAACCCCAAAAAAATAAATTAAAAAAAATAAATTAAAAAAAAAATTAATTTATGAAAGACTGGCAATCTCGAGTCAGTTACCACAGCCCTCACAATGCTGGGCCTCACACTACTGTACAACCAGCACCAACCAAAACTCTGTTACCTGGTACTATCAATTCTTATGACACACAAGACGTTAACCCTGCACGTATGATCCCAGCACATTGGGGAAGCAAGGCATATATATGTTTGATGATGTATCTGTGATGGTCAAATCCAGGGATTCCAGGTAAATCAGGAACTGACCATCCCTTGGTTGGGTTGGCATTTGGAATATGTAGAGATATTTATTTGTGCAGGTACCCATACAGAAGGGATTTTGTCCCAAACAAATGGACGAGCACTCTCAGGCTCCAGGTACCAGCACCTCTGAACTACCAGAGACAATTGAATATTGCATTGCATATAGACTGTTGCATATATGTTCAAATCATTCAGGGCACATGACAAACCATGTGTCCCAATACAACTTACAAATAACGTACTCACCATCTGTACACACCAATGCATTTTCAACACTCCTGACTCCTCAACCTTCCAGACTTGTAATAGATTTACTAAAGCTCTGGAGCTTCAAAGGGCTCCCATACATGTATCATAAATACACCTTCAAGGAATATAGCATGCCCTCACTTACAGTCAGCACAACAGAACCATTGGCTGTAAACACACTCATAGCCAAGATTTGCAGAGGGGTCTTCCAATCTCCACCATTTACAGCATGGCACCAAACACAAACACATTGGTATTGTCACAATGAATCTTCCCTTAAACAAAGACTAACCATAAACTTATTGGCACCACACACCTCCGCAACCCCAAGTCTCAACTCCCTCATACCCTCCGAGGAGTTTCCTTACTATACAACACCATTGATCTACCTTTACAGCTATCACTCAAGCATGGGTTAAAGCTTGGTTAAGTAAGACCAATATCATCAACGCAGTAAACGGCTACCATCTACCCTATACACTGGCACTTACATGGCATAAAATGGGCAATCCTTTCCCCGCTCAACTTTTGGGTTACAGATTAGCCTACTATCGATATTCGCAGATACTCTGTGCTGGTTATGATAACATATCCAGAGGCCTTACAGTCATACACTATCTAGAAGGCTTCTTGTTGATCAAAGATAACATATTTTTCACTAGAAGCCTCACGGCAGCTTAGTCTGGTTGACCACTTGGGCGTCCCAGTACCCCATAAGAAACAGAAGGCCCAGACACTATCATCAGATTACTGGGCATACGACTTGAGTCGGCATCCATACACGCAAGTTACCACAAGACAAATAGGGAACATTCTCAACTACATCAATCACTACCTCCTGCTTAGTACTTACAACTGCAAGGAACTACAATCCCTACCAGGTTCCTTAATTTTGCCATGCCAATCATACCACAAGACCACACTTTCACATCCAGAGTACTTTCCCCTTTTTTCCACACTTCCAACATGACGATCAGAGGATGTCCCTAGACACCCCAGCAACAGCAGACCTGCACATATGGAAATTTCTTAACTACTTGGCATGGTAAAAGCATGTTCCTTCCAGGAACTGTCTGACACTTCTCCAACCAGATGTTCAGATGCGGCGTCTACCACGGGTTTGGCAGCGATCTACCAGGAACCATTACTTTGGAGCTGTTGGCCATGGCATCCAGGTTTGGAAATTTTTCCACCACCTCAGCCCCTTTGGGGGATCTACCCCATTGTAGCAGCTGCTGTGGCATGGGGTAAATCATGGTCAGGATCATCAATCCATTGTTACTCAGACAACTAAGCACATGTCATATCATCAACAAACGCCACTACTCATCCATAAGGTCATGATATTTCTGGGGAACTCACTTGGTTGGCAACTTATCACATTTCTTTTACTTTCATGTACCAGGCGGGGGTATACATCCCTGCCAACAATTGTCTCATTTATATTCCAGGCATGTTCATCATACGCTTCCTACAGCCGCGCATAGAGTCACGTCCACTCTTTCGTTCCCAGAGACAAAATCATGGATTAGACATACTCATGCAGCATAGCATGCACTATCTCACCTAGCAATTTCATCCCATACTTGTAGAACGTATAACACAGCTTTTCACCTGGCTTAAAGAATCTCATTGGAACACGACATAGCTCAACCTGTGTCATAACATTTCTCCTAGGTTTTTCTTCATTTTTTGCCACCTTAAACTAAAACCATCTCACACACCATTAATTATATATTTTACAGGCATTCAACAACACAGGATAACCTATGGCCAAAACTACCATAACTTCATGCTATCATACCAGACAAAAAAAATACTCAGAGGTTTCAGGAATCCGTTCCCCCACGTTCCTCTCAGAGATTACCAATAGCCATCCAACTTTTCATCCTTATCGGACCTATTAGATCTACAACCATTCAATTATACTACCAAGTCGGCCATTACCAGCCATGATCATTTCCTTTTATGCCTTTCTCAGGCCAGAGAATCCACTACCATCACCACCACTCACACAGATCATTGTCTTTAACGATCCCACGTACGCAAACACATATATCATTACCTATTGGCTCTACCACATTCCGAAACGAGTCAACACGCACCAACAGTAGAGATAACATACTATCCTACCCACAACAAATGGTGTCCACTTTCGGTCCTAGATTCCTACCTTCAAAATCCTTCCAGGAATTAAATACTGTAATGCATTTAAGGGAATGTCTGGTTGATATGTATATATTTGTTGACTGTATTAAATCTTTGATTATTCATTTTTGCCCTCTTTATTTACAGGCCTACCGTATCGTCGGTCTCGGCACACCACAACCGACTTGCTCCCTTTATACTATCCTACGCTTATGCTGGATCCTTACTCCATATACAGGGAGTGCAGAATTATTAGGCAAGTTGTATTTTTGAGGATTAATTTTATTATTGAACAACAACCATGTTCTCAATGAACCCAAAAAACTCATTAATATCAAAGCTGAATATTTTTGGAAGTAGTTTTTAGTTTGTTTTTAGTTATAGCTATGTTAGGGGGATATCTGTGTGTGCAGGTGACTATTACTGTGCATAATTATTAGGCAACTTAACAAAAAACAAATATATACCCATTTCAATTATTTATTATTACCAGTGAAACCAATATAACATCTCAACATTCACAAATATACATTTCTGACATTCAAAAACAAAACAAAAACAAATCAGTGACCAATATAGCCACCTTTCTTTGCAAGGACACTCAAAAGCCTGCCATCCATGGATTCTGTCAGTGTTTTGATCTGTTCACCATCAACATTGCGTGCAGCAGCAACCACAGCCTCCCAGACACTGTTCAGAGAGGTGTACTGTTTTCCCTCCTTGTAAATCTCACATTTGATGATGGACCACAGGTTCTCAATGGGGTTCAGATCAGGTGAACAAGGAGGCCATGTCATTAGATTTTCTTCTTTTATACCCTTTCTTGCCAGCCACGCTGTGGAGTACTTGGACGCGTGTGATGGAGCATTGTCCTGCATGAAAATCATGTTTTCTTGAAGGATGCAGACTTCTTCCTGTACCACTGCTTGAAGAAGGTGTCTTCCAGGAACTGGCAGTAGGACTGGGAGTTGAGCTTGACTCCATCCTCAACCCGAAAAGGCCCCACAAGCTCATCTTTGATGATACCAGCCCAAACCAGTACTCCACCTCCACCTTGCTGGCGTCTGAGTCGGACTGGAGCTCTCTGCCCTTTACCAATCCAGCCACGGGCCCATCCATCTGGCCCATCAAGACTCACTCTTATTTCATCAGTCCATAAAACCTTAGAAAAATCAGTCTTGAGATATTTCTTGGCCCAGTCTTCACGTTTCAGCTTGCGAGTCTTGTTCAGTGGTGGTCGTCTTTCAGCCTTTCTTACCTTGGCCATGTCTCTGAGTATTGCACACCTTGTGCTTTTGGGCACTCCAGTGATGTTGCAGCTCTGAAATATGGCCAAACTGGTGGCAAGTGGCATCGTGGCAGCTGCACGCTTGATTTTTCTCAGTTCATGGGCAGTTATTTTGCGCCTTGGTTTTTCCACACGCTTCTTGCGACCCTGTTGACTATTTTGAATGAAACGCTTGATTGTTCGATGATCACGCTTCAGAAGCTTTGCAATTTTAAGAGTGCTGCATCCCTCTGCAAGATATCTCACTATTTTTGACTTTTCTGAGCCTGTCAAGTCCTTCTTTTGACCCATTTTGCCAAAGGAAAGGAAGTTGCCTAATAATTATGCACACCTGATATAGGGTGTTGATGTCATTAGACCACACCCTTCTCATTACAGAGATGCACATCACCTAATATGCTTAATTGGTAGTAGGCTTTCGAGCCTATACAGCTTGGAGTAAGACAACATGCATAAAGAGGATGATGTGGTCAAAATACTCATTTGCCTAATAATTCTGCACTCCCTGTACGGCTATTTGCCCCTTACACAAATATTATATATATATATATATATATATATATATAAATACATTAAAAGAAATAAAATAATGAAATAATTTAAATATTGAAACAAAATTTTATTAAAATTATATATTCATATGTAATTTCATTCTAACTGTATTTTGTTTATATATATATATATATACACACACACACACATATATACATATTGGTAACAAAATACACTTAGAATGGCATTCTATATATATAAAATACAAATAACCACAAATATATATATAAATACATATAATTACATAAAAGATTACATTAGTATACACGTAGAATTTAAATACCTATAAATGCATATATTAAAATTCTACGTGTATATTTAAGTAATCTTTTAACATAATTATGTGATTTGATTAATTAAAAATTGATTGACATGCCTGACAACACAGGGAGAAAGTGCAGAGAATTTAATTTGCAGGCACTATATTTGACCCTGTAACTCACCAAGACACCATAAAACCTGTACATAGGGGGTACTGTTTTTCTCAGGAGACTTCACTGAACTCAAATATTAGTGTTTCAAAACGATAAAATATCATCGTTGTAATAAAATTTAAGTAAAAGTTAAGTTTTTTGCATTTTTTACAAATGAACAACACTTTTATGGACTATATTATTGTTGTAATATGTTTTACTGTTTTAAAACACTAATATTTGTGTTTAGTGAAGTCTCCCGAGAATAACAGTACCCCCCATGTACAGGTTTTATGGTGTTTTGGAAAGTTAGAGAGTCACATATAAGGCTTGCATTTCATTTTTTTCACATTGAAATTTGCCAGATTGGTTATGTTGCCTTTGAGAGCGCATGGTAGCCCAAGAATAAGAATTACCCCCATGATGGCATACCATTTGCAAAAGTAGACAACCCAAGGTATTGCAAATGGGGTGTGACAAGACCAATCTCACCACATTGCATTGGAGAAGCCGGGTTGCTCGCCTGTTGCCTTGGGATTATGGCCCCATGTTAAAAGGTTTTATTTTCCCCTGCAAAGACAAGAAAGCCGGGTCATTCGGTGCTTGCCCTGTTTGAGCAGTGATACCCCAGATAGCTATGCCATGGAGCCCATTCATATAATGAAAGACTATGGGAAAGACTTTGGCTCCATGGCAATTGAACTGTATGTGTGTGATCTGAGCGCCATTCAGTAATAATGTGCGCTCAGATCTGAGCTATCTGGGGATATGTTGAATGTACCTGTTTTATGCAATGGATGCACAGTTGTGATGGGCAATTGTAGGTATAATACACATTGCTACATTGTATTTCTTTAAACTGCAACTGTTTCTTTAACTAATAACCTTTTACCTATTTACAGTACACAACATGTTTACTCCATCTTGTCTTAATTTAATGCAATAACAATTCAAAGCTTTGCCTATGTCATCCTAACGTCTAGTCCAAATAAAGATTAAAGATGTCTAGGCTATGACATTAGACTTATTTTTTATATATGACCTTCTCTTAACCCTAAGGTGTATGTCAACCTAACTTCTAGTCCAAATACAGATTAAAGATGTCTAGGTTATGACATAAGACTGATAAGGGTGTTTTTTTTTAAATTTTTATATATGAACTGCTTTTAACCCTAAGATGAATTAACCCATACATTACCAGTAGTAATTAGAAATGCTATACTATATATGCATGCATGATCAATGCTAGGTAGAGACATACTGGCCGACTCTGGAGGTGACATACTGAGAGATTACCTGTATAATCAGGAGGGTATGTTATACTAATTATATTGCAAGCATTTATTCATTTAATCTTATATACTCTGCTTTATGATATATTAATGTATCTTTGTTCATTTATTCAATAAACTATATTAATAAGACAAAAGTTATTGCTTCCAACTCCTATTTTTAGTTATGTATTTTAAATAGAGAAACTCTATACCGACTATACAATATTTTAGCTAAGATCTGTATCTGTATGGTTAGCCCTGCTAAATTCTAAGTTATAAGACGTTATAGCGGTAAATTGGAGTACGAACGGTTACAATTGGCGCCCTAACGTGGGGCTGGAAGCACTAGCTTTACTTATTTTTTTTTTTAAAACTTGTATTTTATTGGTTTTCACTTCAATAAGTGTAGGGTGGGAGGGGTGGGGTACAGAAAAAAGAGAGAAGTGGGGGATGAGGGGGGGGGGAATCAGTCACGTTACATTGAATCATATGTTAGCTAGGAATATACAATAAATGTAATTTACATATATTTGCAGCGGTTCAGCAGTACACAGTAATCGGTTGTTCTCCCTATGCATCTTGGTACAGCTAACCCGAACATCTAGGCATATTTCCCAAGTCCTAAGTCCCAATCTGCCTTGTAGTACTCCCTGACCCATTTCTTCCTAATGCCTCGAGGTGCCTGCTACCCACCCTCTTTATGCGTCTAGTATTTGTGTTTAGTTAGGTTGTTGATGGCTTACGTGTTGTTTGTTAGCTGCTCTCCAGACGCGCCACTGTTCCCACATACTGCTACTGCAGCTGGTTCTATTCCGCGCCCTGGAGAAGCTTGTTTCATAAATGGATTGGTTGTCTTGTCAGGGTATTTATATCGGCAGACATCTTGTGCTATGATAGAAACTAAAAGTGTATATTCTGAGTCACTCTGAACAGACCAGACTCCATTTTGTTATTTTCAAGCTAACAAAAAGACACAAGATTTCTATCTGTAAAACTAACCACTTTCCCAGAGCTAAAGGAATGCATAGTATAAACAAATGATAAGCAGAAAGGGGGTTGGACAGACTGTCTAATGCTAATGGAATAGATCAAATCTAAACCCAGACAATTGTGACAGAGAAGATTAAATAATTTAATTTTACTGTCTATATATATAAGGTACCATTGTATGGAAAAGGGTAAACTTAGTTCATGATCTGCCATATCAGAAATTATAGCAGATTTGCCAGTCTGGTCAGTTTTTTTATGTCTAGCAATTGAAAAGTCTTAGGATCAAGGGGTAGCTGAATGGTAGTGGTATCGGCAATGATTTTTTGGGTGTCTTCCCAGTATCTGATTAGGCGTGGACATCTCCACCAAATGTGGAGGACCGAGCCCTTCTCTTGTTTGCATCTCCAACATATTGTTTTCTGGTGTTGCTCTATAAGGGGAGCAGATTTGATTAGTTTTCTAGTTGAGGATGTGATATTGGACCACTGTCTCTCAGTGATGGAAGTCTGGAGGTCCATTTCCCATTGGTGTGCTGGCGTGGAGTCGGAGAGCGGTTGGTACGGCAGAATAAGTCTGTAGCATCCAGATAGAGGTTTGAAAGTCTGGGGTAGTTTGCCTGTGATACCTGTTTGTTCCCAGATTGAGAGCTCTCTAGTATCATTAGTCTCCATTCTACTATCTTTGTTACTTGTGTGCAGAAAGGATTTAAGTTGAATGTATGAATATCGTGATGTGTGTGGTAGGTTATAAATCGTGGTGAGACGTTCAAAACTCATCAGGTCGCCCGATTCAAAAAACCTGAGCTAGGTGTGAGATTCCCCTGCCCATCCATGGTGTTGCATGAAATGTTGGGATGCAGTATGTTATGGCTTCTATGGGTGTTGCCATGGAGAGGGGATTGGCTGTCTCGAATTTCTTCCTATGTATGTCCCAAAGTTGTAACGCTAGTTGTATTTGTAAGGGTATTAGTGGTGTGTTTGGTCTGTTTTTTTTGTGCAACCATATGAGGTTATTGGTTGAAAAGGGTTTAACAGCTAGGTTCTCTAAGTTTACCCATTGTGGTTGGTTGTCCCTCACCAAATGTGTTAGTAGGGGGGTTAAGACTGCCGCTTGGTAATAGGATTTTACGTTTGGAAATGCCATGCCCCCTTGCTTCACTGGTGCAGATAATAGTCTGCAAGAAATTCTCGCCCGTCTTGCTCCCCAGGTAAACTGCAGCAGCTTAGATTGTATGGTTTTAAAATAGGATTGTGGCACCTTCAACAGGAGGTTCCTAAACACTTATTGAAGTTTCGGTAATACCGGCATTTTAATAGCAACAATACGTTCCGTCCAAGTGAGGAACAATTTTTCCCAGCCCCGCAATAAGGACAGGCACTCATTCCATACTTTGGTATAGTTAGTTGGGAACATATCGGAGACTTTTTTGGTGAACGTCAGGCCTAGGTATTTGATGTCATTTGTCCGCCATTCGAATTGGTAATCTTTACGTAAATGTGCGAGGACTTGTGTGTCCAAGCGTAACCCTAATGCTTGTGTTTTGGAGGCGTTTAAGGAGTAATAGGAGAGACCTCCGTATTCCTTAATAAGTTGCATTATGTGTGGTAGGGAGGCATCGGGGTGGGAAACATACAGAAGGACATCATCCGCAAATGCACTAATCTTGATTTGTCGGCCGTGCCAATTTACGCCTTTGATATCAGGATGAGATCTAATGGCTACTAGTAAGGGCTCCAGGGCCAGCAAGTACAGCAAGGGGGACAGAGGGCACCCCTGTCGGGTGCCGTTTGTAATTCGAAAGGGGTCTGATTTAAATCCTGCCTGCAGTACCTGGGCCCTGGGGTGGGAATATAGTGCGAATACTTGCTGAATGAACTGTTGTGGGAATCCAAATATCGACAAGACCTGTTTTAAGAAGGACCAACCTAGGCGGTCAAACGCTTTTTCAGCGTCCAGAGCTAACAGTAGCCCACCCGGGCCTGATCTTCTCAATTCCTCCATAAGTAGGGACAGTTTTCATGTATTGTCTAGCCCCTGCCTTCCGATCACGAACCCTGTTTGATCATCGTTAATGATCGAGGGCAGGATTTTACCCAGTCTGGAGGCCAAGATTTTTGCGTATATCTTAGCGTCCGTATTTAATAATGAGATTGGCCTGAAATTTTTACATTGGTCTGGGGCTTTCCCTGGTTTTGGCAGGGTAACTATAGTTGCTAGTAGCATCTCAGGGGGAAGCTCCACTAAGTCTGTAGCTGCCTGGAATATTTGGACAAGTTTAGGGCCTAATATTTCTGCAAATGTTTTATAATACAGGTTTGGTAGGCCGTCTGCTCCTGGTGTTTTTCCTGAGGGGAAGTTCCTTATTGTATGGAGTACTTCTGGTAGAGTAATAGGTTGAAGTAGTTGTTCCATTTGGTGTTGATTTATTTTAGGGAGGGGTAATCAATTTAGAAACTCCCTGATGTTACTGTCCTGTATGGGGGGGATATCTGGTCTGTCACCCAGGTTATACAAGCCAGAGTAGTAGTTGGCGAACTCCTGAGTGATATCTAGTGGGTTTTGTATTCTGCTACACTCTGGGCCCTGTATATGTGCTATTTTGGTGGCTGCTAGTTTTGCTCTTAGCCTGTTAGCTAGTTGTTTGGTGGCTTTCCCGCTGTGGTGGTATTGGGTCGCTTTGAGTTTGTGTAGCAGATATGAAGTTTTAGCCGCCTGTAATTCGGTAAGTTTGTCTAGTAGATTTTGGATTTGTTGTGCAAGGGCTCGTGAGGGGGCGCATTTATTTTGGGCAGTTAAGTTTGCTAATTGTTGTTGGCAGTCCAATATAGTTGCTTGTCTGTGTTTTTTAAGATACGAGGAGTGCCTAATAAATAAACCACGGACTACGGCCTTATGGGCCGACCAGATGGTCAAGGCCGATGTTTCACCATCAGAGTTTGTCTGAAAGTAATTATTGAGTTCTACCTTTATTTGGTCCACGAAGTTACTGTCTTGTAGTAAGGACTCGTTTAGCCTCCAGTTCCCTCTACCCTTGAACTGAAATTTATCGTACAGATCCAGGGACACCGGGCCGTGGTCTGACCAGGTGATGTCTCCCATCGTACACTTGGCTACCTGTGCTAACGTGGATTGGTCCACGTAGTAGGTGTCTATGCGGGTGTAGGTATTGTGTACTTTGGAGTGGAAGGAGTAATCCCGTTCCCTTGGGTGGAGTATTCTCCAGCTGTCGTACAGGTTATGTAGTGTAAGTAGCCTGGACAGTTTTTTGCCTGTGGATACTATACTCGCCCGTCTAGTGCCTCTTGGTAGTGCCATTGAGTCTAAGTCTGGGGATATTATAAAGTTAAAATCCCCGCACAACACCAATCCCCCCTGTCTCAATTTATCTGTCTCTTTGAGTATGAGTCTTAGGAATTTTTCTGATCCAGTGTTGGGGAAATATACAGAGGCCAATGTATATTGGACATTATTGAAGAGACCCACTAGGATTACGTATCTTCCCTGGGGGTCTACAGAGACTACTTGTTCTTGAAATGCTATGGCCTTATGTATGAGAATAGAGACTCCCTTCGTTTTGTTATGAGAAGTGGCATGATATTGTGTTGGATAAAGTTTTGTGTAGATTGCAGGGGTTCGAGTGTTGGTGAAATGCGTTTCCTGTATACACGCAACGTCTATCTCCTCTTTTTTTAGGTCCTGTAATAATAGCCTGCGTTTACCCGGGGAGTTTAATCCTTTTACATTATACATTAGTATCTTAACCATGGGTGCATAGGTAGGGAAAGGATGCTATGAAGCTTGGGCTGCAATGCCGCTGGTGCTGTTGGTTTTTCGCAGCATGTCAGCTTTGCATGTTTGCGGTGGCACTGCTGTTCTGGCTTTTGGGTTCGTGACTGGGGGAGAGAGGGGGTAGGACGGTGATGGGTGGGATGGGGTTGGAAGAACTGGTGGGTGACACACCCAGCTTGGCTCCGAGGAGTGGAGCCTCGAGACTCGCCTAGTGAATAGGCCTGTCTGGTGGGGGTAGTGGTGGTGAGGTCTTCACACATAGTAGACTTTCACCATGAAACCAAAAGAGCACTTGTAACACCGAATTGTAAAACTAACAGCTCATGAACAACACTTAACTAATCTCAACAATTTGGTAAACTTAGCCTCGCTGTAGGTTGGCAGCATGCCTAAAATGTCCCGCTATCGTGCTTGTGCCCCCATGGGGGAGTGATTGAGAGGCTTATTGGGCAGCGTCACATTCTAACCAGCAGTCTATGCTGCGTATTGTGGGCTATGTAGTTTGATGCATAACAACATTAACAATTGCATTATGGCTAAGGAAGTATAAAGCTACATCCCTATAACGTGGAGGTTTTAGCACCTTAATTTGCACAGTTTTTATAGAACTAGTGTTCCAGGGGAAGACCAGTCTTTCGTTTGACAGTCCATCCTGGGCAATCTCGTTTTAGCTGGCTCTGTCGCCGGTTGGGGGATCCCCCAATCTCCTAGTTTCTGGGCGCCTTGATAGCATGTATGGCCCCTTGGTGGGAGATCAGAAGTTTGACAGGGAATCCCCATCTGTAATTCAGATTGTGCTCCCGCAGGGTGGAAGTAATCGGCGCCATTGATTTTCGGAATTGGAGAGTGTCCGCCGATAGGTCCGCGAAGATCTTGATGGAGCTGTATTCGTTCGGCATACCTGGGGTCCTGCTGGCTCGCATGATCTTATCTTTTGCGTGGAAAAAGTGTATTCTAGCAATTACATCCCTCTCAGTGGTTTGTGGCAGGTGTTTCGGTCTGCGCAGCCTGTGCGCTCTGTCTATTAGTAGTTGATCTGGATGTATTTCTGGTACCAGGCTCTGGAGCATTTTTGAGAGATAATGTTGTAGCTCGGCATTTGGAACTGTTTCTGGTATTCCTCTGAACCGCAGGTTGTTCCGCCTTGCCCTGTCCTTCATGTCAGCTAACTTTAGCCTGTGTGATTCCAGAATGCCATCCAATTCCTGGATTTTGTCTGCTAAGCTGTTATGTGCTTCCACATATTCGTCCATTTTGGACTCCACATGAGCTGTGCAGTTTCCTATTTCTTGCATGTCTTTCTGTAGGTCTGCTGTCAGAGCTTGTATCTGCAGCTGCATGTTTTTCTGGATGGTGTCTGAAAATACTGACATTAGGGCACGGATACCTCCCATCGTAGGTGGCTTATCCTCTGTATGACGTGTGTGAGATGATTTGGGTGAGGGGGAGTTTTCCCGCGGTCCGAGTTCGCCGCCATCTTGCGCAAGCTCATCTCCCTCGCGCTGTTTGGATGCCGTGAGTTTTGTGCCGAAGAAAGAGGCACGTTCCGCCTTCCCCGCTTTGTTTTTGGGGCGCTGGGACATGGTGCTTGCAGTTCCCAGGTGACCTGAGTGTTTTCCGCTTGTTGTGCCGATTATTTAGTGCCGGTTTTGGTGTCTGTGCCGGGAGCTGCTCCTACATGCGTCCGTTCAGCTCCGGCGTTAGGCCACGCCCCAGCTTTACTTATTTTAAGCAAAATACCTAGGTAACCTCTTATACGTAAGAGAAGACACAATTCTTTGTCATGGGACAATTATTCTTGAGATATCGAGAATTTAATGAACTTTTTGTAGCCCAGGCACAGAGATCTTCATCATGGAGAAATGGTACTATGTGAAATTGTACAAGGCCCTTGGGGTGCAGGAGCCAGGTATGCTGTAATCAGCATTCAATTAACTGATGCGGAAAATGTGGATCTAGATCAGCCAACATTTACAGAACTACCTAACACTCCACCAGATTTAAGTACACAGACCTTAATTAATATGACAAGAGAGACATATATACAACTATTTGGTAAACGACCTAATATACCTAATACACCAGCAAGACATGGTCCATTAGTCCCAGTACAGTGGGGTATAGGTAGGGGATTACTATATGTTCCCGTACACAGCCATGAATTACCGGCATCTGCACAGTCTGCACGAGCAGAAAGAGAGAGGTTAATGCCAGAAATTATTTTCTTGAGAGACTTGTTACGACAGGCGTTAATAGCACCAATTGTTAGTGCTCCTATAGTTCACACAGTGGGGACAGGAATACAGGGTATTCCTATGTCTAATATTAAAGCTACTATTGGCACAGTACCAACATCTGCGAAGGAAATAGCATTATGGCTTAATGAAAAAACACATGCATTAGATGGGGTTTACCCAACTCAAACTGCAGTTCAGAGACAGGGGCTAGTAAATGCATTACTGCCCTCTGGACTGTCAATTACACAAGCTGAAGCTGAAAACTGGGATATTGTAATATCCACTCTATATGAGAAGACTTATGGCAAAGTGACGATTTCTACACTGTCAGACACACTGGCGGGAGTGAATACAAAGTCAGGGATTATAGCAGCATATAATTTAGGGATGAGATTCACAAGCAGAAATCATTCCATGGTTTGGGGTTGTTTGAAACCACTAGTAAAAGGTCAAGCATTAATACTTGACATAGAAAGAAGGTTGCATGGATTGACCGAGAATGAGAAAAGTGACAGAATGCCTGAAATCCTAAGGAGCACATACACACTTTTAGGTAAGGATCTTACAGGAGAGGGGTATAAAAGCAAAGAAAAAGCAGGACACAAAGATAGAAAAAGTAACGCAGCATTTACCCCTAGAAGAGACAGGCAAAAGCAAGATAGGAGAAGTTCTACATTCATAAAAAGGGAATCTAGACCATCTACATCTATAGATGGAACTAACAGGGATTATTCTCGTCCCTCATATAGGACATATCAAAGGGAAAAAGAACAGACTACAGAGATAGATCGTACTGAACGATATCAGTCAACTTCCAAAGGAGAAGCCCCAAGATATTCAGAATTTCCTGGATATAGCGGAGGATATAGATTGAGACCAAGGTTTAAAGGTCCAGACAAATACAGAGGATCCCCAGGACAAGTCAGGGACAGAGACAGAACAGGACAAGATAAAAGTTCTACTACCCCATCATCATCCACACATCCTCCAGCAACAACCAGAAAGATACAAAAAATAAAGAAAACCAAGAATCAAAACCCAGAACAAGAAGAAAATCAGGATGAATAATCTTGATTTGCAGATTACATATGATCTGAGGACATATGAAGGGGTTTTAGATACACAAGCAGAAATCTCACTTGTACAGAAAAACATATTAAAAACCGATCCATTTTCTAATGTTACTATTGAAACGTTAGAGGGCAATGGTACATATCCTTTATATCATGAGACCATTAAAGTTAATGGAAGGAAGGTTAATCTTGAACTGGCTGAACATCCTAGTTTGGATGTTTCATTCTTAATTGCATATAAAGATGTTTCACATTTCATAAATATAGTTTCAAAACCTGCACTACAGCTCACTGTACCTATTAACCCCTTAAGGACACAGCTTCAGAAGCTTGACTTACGCTTAATGACACAAGCAATTTTTGCATTTTCTTGCTGTTTGCGTTCAACTGCAATTTGCATCTCTCTCATTTATTGCACCGACACATATTATATACTGTTTTTTAAAGGACAGAAAGGGCTTTAATTTGATATAACATATATATATATATATATATATATATATATATATATATGCTTACTTATTATAAAAAAAATACAGAAAAATGCAAAAAAAATGAAAAATATTGTTTTTTTTTACAGTTTTTGCAATAATAATGCGTGCATAATTAGTGCAGGTTAAGGGAAGTAATTAAAAATAAATTTATTTATTTGTTCTGATTTACAGAATATATAATGTGTCTGGGATTTTAAGTTTTTTTTGGTAGTTACAGGTCACAAAGTGCAAGGAGTAAAATAAACTTTTAATGTGGAGCGATTTTAGAATTTGGTATGTTTGTCTTGTAAGCTTAATAGCCATAAAAGAAAACAAAATTGCCACACAAGAGTATATATTTATATAAAGTAGACATCACGGGCTATTTACCTAAGGTTGTTTTGACACTTTCTACGAAGCCATTTCACCGCCAACCTCTGCTAAATATTGGAGTAAAATTGTGTTCTTTTTGGTTTTTGGCACACAAACTTATAACAGAGAAATTCTCGTGTATATTTTGTAAAGTTGGTGTGTGCTATTCCTGTACAAAGTTTTATTTTGTGTTCAGTTACATCTGCTGAGTAAAATGACACCCCCATTGTATGTCTTTTGCACTATTTCGTGAAGTTACAGTGCCATACAGGATACCTGTCCTTTTCAGTATTCACAGTAGAATTTTGAGAGATGGATTTAATGAGCCTTAGCTTCCATTTGGGGTATTATAACAGTTTGACTGTTCAAAAAACCCCCACAAAGGCCTACCATTTGTAAAAGTAGACACTCCAGGGTATCTCATAAGGTGCATATTGTGCCTTAACATGCCCCCATTTTTTCACCAATATATGCCAAAGTATGTGGTAAAAAAATAATTTTGTGCATTTTTTACATACGGATTGCATTTTTGCTGGGCGTTTTGTATATTTCATATGTGCCACTAAGTTCAAACCCCCAAATTATGCTCAGCTAAGTCTTCTGAGTAAAATGACACCCCATATGAATGTCTTTGGCACTATTTCGTGAAGCTACAGTGCCATATAGGAGACCTGTCCTTTACAGTATTCACAGTAGAATTTTGAGAGATGGATTTAATGAGCCTTAGCTTCCATTTGGGGTATTATAACAGTTTGACTGTTCAAAAAACCCCACAAAGGCCTACCATTTGTAAAAGTAGACACTCCAGGGTATCTCATAAGGTGCATATTGTGCCTTAACATACCCCCATTTTTTCACCAATATATGCCAAAGTATGTGGTAAAAAAATTATTTTGTGCATTTTTTACATACGGATTGCATTTTTGCTGGGCGTTTTGTATATTTCATATGTGCCACTAAGTTCAAACCTCCCAAATTATGCTCAGCTAAGTCTTTTGAGTAAAAATACACCCCCAATGAATGTCTTTGGCACTATTTTGTGAAGCTACAGTGCCATATAGGAGACCAAGCCATATCCGTTTTTACCAAACTTTGAATTTTGACGCTGGGCCTATGTGCAATTTCCAAGCATCTTCGCAGGTTTTAAATTCAAACTACCCCACAAAGGCCTACCATTTCTTAAAGTAGACACCCCAGGGTGTTTCAAAAGGTATAGTTTGAACCTTAGCGTGGGATCATTTTTCCGCTAGCTTGTACCAAGTGTAGTGGTAATAAGCATTTTTTCTGCCTTTTTGACATACAAAGTGAGTTTGCGCAGCATATTTTGCAAACCTTATGTGTGCTATGACTGTATAATACTTCATATGTTGCTCAGCTATGTCGGCTGAGTACAGCAATACCCCCGTATGTACCTTTGCCAGGTATATGTGGATGTTGAAGGGGCGCATTTGAGACGCAGCCATTCAGTTTTTTTCTAACTTTGAAGTTTTACGCTGTGTCCATGTTCCAATTTGGAGTAGTTTAGACGGTTGGTTATTGAAACTTCCCCACAAACACATACTATTTATTAAAGAATACACCCTGGGGTAATTCAAAAGGCATATTTTGAACCTTGGCGTGGGATAATTTTTTCTCTAGTTTGTTCCAGGTGTAGTGGTAATGAGCGTTTTTAAAATGTATTTTTTTACTTTTTATAACTTTTTTACTTTTAAAAACTAGTTTTTAAACTTTTGTTTTGCTTATAAATTTTTTTTAAACTTTCCTAAACTTTCTTAAAACTTTTTTACAGATTTAACATTTTTCTAAGCTTTTTTTTTACCGTTAACCCCTAACTAGCAGTACGCAGCACTAACAGTAAATTCCCCATTTTCCCATAACTCCCACCCACCCCAGCTAGCAAAATATATAGTTATAAAATATTTAAATTAATTAAATAAATTGAACCCCTGAGGGTTAAAAAAATAAATAAAAGTTAATCCTCAGGGGTTAAAAAAAATTAGATCACAGTATAATACTGTGATCTCTATTTGATCGCTGTAGGCAGTGATCGACTGGCAGGGAAGGGGTTAATTTTTATTTGGACTAGGTAAAGTGTGTTTTTTTTGTTTTTTTTACTTAAATGTTATTAAAACATTTTTTTAAGCTTAATTTTTAACTTTTTAAAGTTTCTTTTAAAACTTTTTTTTAACGTTAACCCCTAGTTAGCCTAACGCCAAATCCCCCAATTCCCCACTAACTTCCACCTACCCCAGCTAGCTAAATATATAATTAAAAAATAATTTAATTAATTAATTTAATTAATTTACCCGCTGAGGGTTAAAAAAAAAAAAGAATTAACCCTCAGGGGTTAAAAAAAAAAAATCAGATCATAGTAAAATGTAATCCCTGCCAATTGATCACTGTAGTCAGTGATCAATTGGCAGGGAAGGGGTTAATTTTTTATTAAAATGGGTAAGGGGGGGGGGACTTTAAATAAACTTTATTTTTTTTTCCAGCAGGGGGCAGGATCAGCACTGATCCGGCTCCCTGCACTTCACACAGAACCCGGAAGTGCAGGGAGCCGGTAGGTGAGTATACAGAGCACATGTGCTCGCTCTGACTTGCGGTCAGAGCGAGCACATGTGCTGGGCAGCTTGACCGGGTGCTCCCGGTATGCCTCTAATGCAGAGGCATACCGGAGCACCATTAACCCCGCGATCGCCGCGATAGCGGCGATCCGGGGTTAATTTTACCGCGTGACGGACGAGGTCCGTCACCCGTCGTTAAGGGTCTCCCCTCTGTGACGGACCTCGTCCGTCACCGGTCCTGAAGGGGTTAAGATTAGAAGCGGCTGAAAAGCATTTCTCACACTCCAAACAAAAATATATTTTTTTAACATTCTCTCCACTTTGAACGAAATGACGTTTGGGAAGAGATTAACATAATTAAACACAGGCAGTAAAAATACAGTTTTTAGCCATACACTGTAACTTTAAAACTACACATCCCATCTTCATAATTACATATTTGGAATCAGCACACTTAAAAACATAAACATAACCAAAAATCAGCCAAATCCATCCAGGGGTTAAAAAGTTAGCTGGAGGTCCCTTTATGACCGACCGCAAGCACATTTTCCTGCTCAAAACAGTTCCATAGATTTGGGCTGTGAGGTCGGTCTATTTCAGGCTGAAAAAACGACTAAGTCCCATCGCCGAATGGGACTTAGTCTCTGCAGCTGTAAAACCAGTAGGAGAAGGTAGAGCTCAGCGGTGTTCGCGGAAATGTGTAGCCGATTTTAGTGAATTTGGCTACACATACCGCTGACCTCGAATGATCAAAGATGGCGCCGCCACGTGTTCGGCAAACGAACAAAGACCTCCCAGCATTGTCAATTAAGCTGCGTTAACCGCAGCTTCTGGGAGGTAAATTGCCTGCACACTTCCACTTCTGGGTGGTCTGCCTGTGTGGTACTTGGTTCAGTAAGCCCCATTTACTGCCTTAAAGGGGCAGTGTCCCAATCTTCCTGATGTCCCAAAAAAGGTGTTTAAAGGGCCAGCACCAGTCACATAAAGAGTCCATAAGCCCCAATATGCCCACCGACAGTCTTAAAGTGCCATACACACCAAATAAAAGTGCATACATTTTCACAATCTCCCAGGGGCCATAGTCATGCGGGAGGAGGCTGGCAAATAGGCTTCTCCACAACCCAGGGAAGCAGGGCAATTTGCCATTTAAAGGGCCAATTATAAATAGCAGTTTGTAACAAGGTGTCAATCCATATCTGCCAAGTGACCCGATGTAGGGGGAACAGTCCCTATTCTGCTCTGTGTCAGTGTGTATCATGGTCTCTGAGGACAGGTGTCAATCCATATCTGCCAAGTTACCCTATGTAGGAGGAACAGTCCCTATTCTGCTCTGTGTCAGTGTGTATCAGGGATCCTTAGGACAGGTGTCAATCCATATCTGCCAAGTGACCCGATGTAGGGGGAACAGTCTCTATTCTGCTCTGTGTCAGTGTGTATCATTGTCTCTGAGGACAGGTGTCAATCCATATCTGCCAAGTGATCCTATGTAGGAGGAACAGTCCCTATTCTGCTCTGTGTCAGTGTGTATCAGGGATCCTTAGGACAGGTGTCAATCCATATCTGCCAAGTGACCCTATGTAGGGGACCAGTCTCTATTCTGCTCTGTGTCCGTGTGCATCAGGGGCTCTGAGGACAGGTGTCAATCCATATGTCAAGGTGTCAATATGTCATATGTCAGGTGTCAATCCATATTCATTGTGATTTAGGAATGTTAGGTGATTTCTGCCCTTTATGGATTAAAACCAGACTCTGCATCAACTGTGTAATTTTCCATGGGAGTTTTGCCATGGATCCCCCTCCAGGATGCCACAGTCCAGGTGTTAGTCCCCTTGAAACAACTTTTCCATCCCTATTGTTGCCAGAAAGAGTCCCTGTGTGTTTTAAAATTCGCCTGTCCATTGAAGTCTATGGCGGTTCGCCCAGTTCGCGAACATTTGCGGAAGTTCGTGTTCGACGTTCGCGAACCGAAAATTTCGGGTTCGCGACATCACTACACACTAGTAAGTTATATCTTAATTAAATAATAAAAAAATAAAAAAAAATGGCCTTTTTCTTTTTTGCTGTAATGATACAAATGGTTTAGACATATTAGATATATAACTGGGGCATATATGGCTGAAAGTTTATAGCTAATGCTTTCTGCTTCTATATGCTACAATCATATAGCTGCACATTTATATCCTTGTAAGTCCACAGCTCTAGTGTATATGTGTAAGTCCTGGATTTCTATGGATCCATGTTTAATTTAGTAATTAAGGATGTTACGGGCAAATACAAATATTACAAGTTTTAGAATGAAATGTTGTATTTCTTAAACTGTGTACTTTGTCTTTAAGAGATATTGCAAACTGACAAGGTGTTAGAAATGGAACATATTGTTTTTCATAGATGTTTCTTTAAGCAATAACCTCAATGCATAATATGTTTGCGCCATTTTGTCCCAGATGAATTACAATAACAATAATGCATAAACAAGTTTCAAGGCTATGCTACGACACTTGCAGTACACAATATACTGTGGTAACCCCAAGTTAATGGAACTTCCCCAAATCCGGGAATCTCCCACGACTGTACACTTACGACTTAGTATAAACAACAGATAACCTATTCAGACTTTAAGATGCCATCTTGAACTAAGTCAGGAAAATTTCCATGTCGTATACACCCTTTAGTTATGGCCTTGTATGTTTGCCAAATTAAGGGAGGTCCTAAATTGAATAAAGTAAAAGAAGTGTTACTTTTTCATATTTGAACTACAGTAACCTAAAATGGAGACACCTAAGGTATAAATAGGTGTACTTTTAAATGTTAAGACACAGAGGAGAGACTTGGAGACAGACGCTGCTCCATCTTAAAATGACAGAGAGGCTGACATGATGACATGTTCAGAAGGGTATGTTAACCTATTAATGATATTTGCAAGCATGTAATTTAAGCTTATAAACTCTGCTATAATGGATTTTATATTTTTATATAATAAATATCCAAAAGGTCAAAACTATTGCTTCCAAGACAATCCTTATTTTATATTGTATTCTCAATTATTTATATATGTTAAATAGAGGATCTCTTACACTATATAAAATTATGGCTAAGATATCTGTATGGTTAGCCCTACTAAGTTCTATGCTTTAAGACATTATAGTGGTAAATAAGGGAACCACCAGCGGTTACAAGGACTCCTAGCTTTGCAAATGTAAGATTTGAGTTAGATAGCTGACTTGACTGTATATTATAACTAAAAGTTCACAGCTCAGCTAATTAGCTCCTCCACGATATACTGATACAGAATTGATTAGGAACGCCTGGGACTTGTATACTTACAAGCTCTTAATGATCTTAGGCTCTGGTTTATTAATACATTGATTAATTATTGATAAGATGTAGGTCTTGAGTTAGATAGTCGGTATTATTGTATATCAATTCTATACGTTTATAGACGATATAGCTTGTTCTTTTATGCTGTAATGATGTAAAGCTGATATGAAGCATTTGGGGCTTATATATATTTTAAGTTCCCACTCACCCTACTATTCTGCACGATGCCAGGCTGCACAGCGGATAAATCAACAGGATGTAAGAGAGGCTATATATTAATAAGCTTAAGGCTTATTTTAGCTGTTTGGTATGTTACAGGGCCGATAAGGCAATATGCTATACTCGAGGTTGCTCTCTGAGCAGCATGCAGCTGGAAGGTATGCTCGGATTCATTAGTGGCAAATACAGCAGCAACTTATTGTTATCTAATCTAGTTTCTTTTTGCTACAACGTTTCTAAAAGCCAATAAGACAATTTGTTGCACTTTAAGCTTATACACCGATTAGCCTGCAGTTTAGCTACTTTGATGGTATGTCTTACAATGATGCAAAGCTGATAAGCTAACAAGCTATAGCAAGGGTTTATACTTCCATAAATCTTTAGTTTACCCATGAGTTTTGTATATGCAGAGTTGTAAAACGTACAAGTTAACAGGTTGTACATATATTATATATATATATATACACACACAGTTGCAAGAAAAAGTATGTGAACCCTTTGGAATGATATGGATTTCTGCACAAATTGGTCATAAAATGTGATCTGATCATCATCTAAGTCACAACGATCGACAATCACAGACAATAAAAATATTTACAGTAATTCTCAAATTTGAGAATAATTTTGGGGTCGCATTGGGAAACATCCCAATATGCGTCCCTGAGAGAGGTTGTGCGGAACGGTCCCGTTCCTGAGCCTTTAATCGATTTAATCTAGCATTGTTATTTATCGCCTTTAATATCTATTAATACTAACGCCCGTTTTTTTTAGTGATTTACATCGCTAACAATTATCTAAATCACCTCTTGTAACTTCCAAATAATTGAAAAAACACAAATGAGGATAAAAAGAGGAATAGCCCGGTGCATCACATTATCTTGTCTGCTTAGCGATATTACATAATACAAAGAAATAAATTGGGTAAATATATAGCTATATAACCCCCTGGTATAGCTTGCTGCTTTCTTCAACTTTGCATCATTGTAAGATAAAAAACAAAATAAGTAAGCTATATACTTTTCCCCTTTTCTTTTCTTATTTTTTCTTTCCCTTCCTTCCTTCCCTTATATTATACATACATACATACATATATACATAAATACATACATACACATATACACATACATATACAGTTGCAAGAAAAAGTATGTGAGCCCTTTGGAATGATATGGATTTCTGCACAAATTGGTCATAAAATGTGATCTGATCATCATCTAAGTCACAACGATAGACAATCACAGTCTGCTTAAACTAATAACACACAAAGAATGAAATGTTGCCATGTTTTTATTGAACACACCATGTAAACATCACAGTGCATGGAACCCCATGTAAACATTTTAATTTTGTGCATGGAACCCCTAGTAAGACACATTAAAGTCCAGAAAGGAATTAAGGGTTTAAATACCCCAATAGGGGATTTAAAAATTGCTCTTTTTGCGGACGATGTTCTATTATTTCTATCAGATCCAGAATCATCAATACCTCAATTATTGAGTATGCTTGAAATATATGGCCAATTGTCATATTATAAAAATAATTCAAAAAAATCACAGGCATTGGTATTAGGGCTCTCAACAGCCACTACACAGCGCTTAAAATCATTATACCCATTTGACTGGCGCAAAACATCCATATCATATTTAGGTATCAAACTTCCCATAACACAAACGCTGATAATAAAAGAAAACCATCTACCATTAATACATAAATTAGACCACCAACTCACAAAATGGGAAAATAAAGAAATATCTTGGTTGGGTCGTATACAAACAATAAAAATGATGATTTTGCCCCATATTCTATATCTTTTTCGGACATTACCAATTACCATTCCAAATACCATACTTCGGAAGTTCCAGGCACTTATCAATGCGCATATCTGGAAAAGGAAACCCACACGAATCGCACAAGACCAGCTTTGGCCTCCATTTGCTAAAGGTGGTTTAGGTGTTCCAAATGTCAAAACTTATTATAAGGCTACACTACTTGCTCAAGGTCTTTCAATACTTGAAAGGGTTTCTCCTCCGTTATGGCTGGCACTAGAAAGTGCAGGGTCTTTACAAGGCTCATTATCGTTCGCACTATGGTCTGGGAATATAGTACCTAATAAGGCAATAGAGTTGTTCCCAACCACAAAAACTCTTCTCCATATATGGAGAGAGTCAATTTTTAAAGTTTCAGTAAGGCAAGATTTATTATTTGTTGCACCCTTGCAAACGCTGACTGTTTTTATGCCAGACCTGCAGTTGGAACCTTGGACACAGCTAGGCGTATGCCATATACGGTCATTACTTAATGGCTCAGGTGCTAAATCATTTCCCGAATTGGTTAAAGAGTACTCCCTACCATCCAGAGAAATATTCACATATCTAAGGATTAGGAATATTTTATACACAAACAAAATTAAAGAGATTCAGTCGCCAGCACCATTTGCACTAAAATGCATGAGGAAATTGCCTAACAGCAAAGCATTGTCTTTTTTTGTTATAATGCTCTGCTAACACAGTGGGAACCTAAGAAACAGAAATATGTTCTAAAAATGGGAAAGAGATTTAGGGGAATCATTCCCGCTAACAACTTGGTTTCAGGCACAAAGGAAAACTAAAGACGTTTCCTGTAGTCTTAATCACTGGGAATAGAAAAGGGTACTAAAAGCAACAAGTGCCAAATACACACACCACTCCCTGTGCATCAAAACAGGCAATAATAATACTTATACATGTACAGGTACATATAGGAGATGGTCCATATAGAAACTTATAAAGATAAAAAATGGTACATAGTATAGCCTGTATATACAAAAGAAGGAAATATGGAAGTGATTGAATACACTCACGAATTTCAGAGCCGTACCAGGCTCTGTATATGGTGCCCAAGGGTGCCTCAGAAGGCTCAATGGAGAATCTTGAGTAGTATCCCCCAGAAAAAACAGCAGCAGAAAGATGAATAAAAATAATTATAAATTTAATGTAACTAAAAATTAAAAATTAAAATAGTAACTGTGCAGGTCCCATATGGTGACACACAGAATCACAGTCATGCATGAATCACAAGTGTAATCAAAATCATATTCACGAAACTTAATGGGTTCTGATTTTTTTTTTTTTTTTGTATTTAATCACTGGGAAACTTACTGCAAAATTATTATGCGATGGTACTGGGTGCCAGCTAAATTAGCACATATTTACCCACGGACGAGCAACTTATGCTGGCGTTGTTTAAAACACGAGGGGTCTATACTCCATATCTTTTGGCTTTGCCCGAGCATTACTAAACTATGGGAGGATATGGAAAAAAAAAATGTAGGATAGCATTGAAGGTTACTATTCCATTCAGACCAGAATGTTTTTTACTCCATATATTTCCTATACAACTTAGAGAGGAAGCAATATAGAGATAAATTTACTCATACTTACCGTAATTTTCTTTTCCTGGTCATAGGCCATGGCAGCACAACAATGGGTAGCTCCTCCCCTATCCCTAGTTAGACAGGAACTAATTAAAATAAGGGTACAAATACCCCCTCCTACCTCCTCCTCCCTCAGTCTAGTTAACAGCAATATCCCTGGGTGGGACCTTTGTGCTGCCATGGCCTATGACCAGGAAAAGAAAATTACGGTAAGTATGAGTAAATTTATCTCTTTCCTGGCCATATCCATGGCAGCACAACAATGGGTAATACCCAAGCTAAAACCAAGGGAGGGAAAGAAAACTCAGACACATTATTATATAATGCAAGTGTATTATCACAAACAACTCAATGTGATGAACAAAAAGAATAGTAGTTAATCCTTTGAGGCAGAAAGAACTGATCTGCCAAATCCATCGTATTGGCCAACTCTTACATCTAAACGATAATGTCTAATAAATGTATTAGAAGATGACCAAGTGGCTGCTTTGCAAATCAGTTCTGTAGAAACCTTTGCTGCAGCTGCCCAGGATGAAGAAAGGGAACGTGTAGAATGAGCTTTCAAACCTTCAGGAACACTTGTATTAGATGATCTATAAGATTGGATAATGGCCGAAACTATCCATCTGCTGATAGTGGCTTTCGAAGCTTGCAGACCCTTCCTAGGGCCATTAGGAATAACAAAAAGCCTTTTTTCCGAAATACGCCATTCTGAGGATCTTTGTATATATATCTTAAGACATCTTACTAGGTCGATAGCATCATCATCAGCGTTTTCCCCGTTATTAGATTCTTCTGTACTTAATGCTGGAAGGATTATTTCTTCATTCATATGGAACTCTGAAGTAACCTTAGGGCGGAATTCTGGAACCGTTCTCAGGATGACTCTGTCCTTATGAAATATCGTAACAGGTTCTCGAGCCGAAAGAGCCTGAAGATCAGAAACCCTTCTACCAGAGGCTAGGGCTACTAGTAGAACTGTCTTGATCGTGAGAAGATGACAGGAAATTGATGCCATAGGTTCAAAAGGATCTGCTTTAAGAGCCTTCAGGACCAGAGGGATATCCCATGGCGGAGTAATAGACTTAATGGGTGGCTTGATCTTGAGGACTGCAGTCAGAAATCTAGCTATGTCCGGATCCAGAGCCCATCTATGATTAGTTAAAGCAGAGAGGGCTGAAACATGTACTTTTAAAGTGTTATAACTCAATCCCTTCTCTAGACCTGATTGTAAAAAATCAAGAATGTCAGTAGTTGAAGGGTTCAAAATATCAAAGGGCCTTGAACTGGCCCATGAAGAAAATACATCCCATATTCTGTAGTAAGTGGATGAAGTGGACTTCTTCCTTGCTTGAAGAAGAGTCTCGATTACTGATCTCGAAAACCCCTTGTTCTTTAACCCGTCCCTTTCAAGTACCATGCCATCAGACGAAGGGATGCTGGGTTTGGATGATGAATTGGACCCTGATGTAGCAGGAATGGGACAACTGGAAGATGCCATGGATCCTTCTTGCACAGACTTAGTAGGAGCGGGAACCAAGGTCTGCGAGGCCAAAAAGGGGCTATTAGAATCAGTGATGCCTTCTCTTGTCGTAGTCTCCTTAGCAGAGGGAAGATGAGGGGTTTCGGAGGAAAGGCATAAGCCAGGTCGAAGTTCCAACTGCATGTCAATGCGTCTCTTCCTATGGCTTGGGGATCTGGAATTCTCGAAAAGAAGTTCTTGACTTTTCTGTTGTTGCTTGTAGCCATTAGATCTATCTGGGGAAGGCCCCATTTTTCTACAATCTGTAGAAATATTATGTCTGATAGACTCCATTCTCCCGGGTCTAATCTCACCCTGCTGAGAAAGTCTGCCACAGAGTTCTGAGTTCCTGGGAGATGTATTGCAGAGATATTCTCCAAATTCATTTGAGCCCAGGACATCAAAGGTTTCATCATTCTGCAACTTCTCGTCCCTCCTTGGTGATTTATATATGCCACAACTGTGGCATTGTCTGTCCTGATCTTGACCCATTTGTGAAGTAAAAGTTGCTGGAAGTGCATTAGAGCCTTGAAAACTGCCAGAAGTTCTAGAAGATTCGAAGGGGTGTCGGAGGTTGAAAATGCCCATTTCCCCTGAACATAGTTGTCTTGAAGGTGGGCTCCCCAGCCCCATTGACTGGCATCTGTGGTGATGATGATCCATGGAATGTTTCCTAAGGGATAACCTCTGAAGAGAGACTCTTTCTGGGTCCACCACTTCAGGGATTCTTGTACGTGAGGAGGGATCATTATAGGTTGAGACAGATTGCCCTTGAATTGAGAAAGGAAATTCCTTTGGAAAGGCCTCATTCTCCATTGGGCCCATCTTGTAAGTCCTATGGTGGAGGACATTGATCCCAGGAGGCTCATAGTTGTCTCTGCTGAGGAAACACTGGATGCTAACATGTCTTTGACCTTTTTCCGAATTTTCATACCCGTTTCTGGGGATAGTTGGACGGAACCTTCTGCAGTGTTGAATGCTGCTCCTAGATATATCATGTTCTGGGATGGCTTTAGGTTGCTTTTGGCGAAATTGATCTTCCATCCGTGTTGTTGAAGATATTGTATACATATCAGGCCGTGATCTTCTAATATATCTCTGTTTTCTGCCAGAATTAAGATGTCGTCGAGGTAATGATATACTGCAATGCCTTTCTTCCTGAGTTCTGCGATGAGAACCACCAGAACTTTTGAGAAAGTACGTGGAGCAGTGCTTAGCCCAAAAGGGAGAGCACGGAACTGAAAATGACCCTCTTCCACAGCGAATCTGAGGAATTTTTGATGCTGGGGTGCTATGGGAATATGGAAATACGCATCTGCCAGGTCTATTGACATGAGCCATTGATCTGGAAAAACTGCTTTTACGATGGATTGAAGAGACTCCATCTTGAATTTCCTTATGTTTAGGAACTTGTTTAGTCTGCTTAGATCTAATATTGGTCTCCATCCCCCTGTGGATTTTCTGGTGAGAAAGATATGGGAGTAAAACCCATGTGTTCGTTGAGCTCTTGGAACTTGAACGATAACTCCATCGTCTTGAAGGGATGAGATAAACTTTTTTAAGGAATCTCTTTTTTCTACATCTCTCGGCCAGATTGTCTTCTGGAAGGAGCGAGGTGGCGGCCTTGTGGAGAATTCTATAAGATAACCTCTTTGTATGATATCCAGCACCCATCTGTCTTGAGTTGAATGTTTCCACATATTCTGGAATAGTAGTAGATGGGCACCTACTCCTCCAGAATGGTAGGTGGGTTTGTCATAAAGGCTTCTTGTGAAATGAGGAACCTCTAGACTTCCTCCTCTGTTGGATTAATGTCCACCTCTCCATGGAATAGATCTTCCATATTCTCTTCCTGGTTTATAAGATCTGGTATCGCGAAAAGAGGGGTATTCAGAGTATCTTCTGGCTCGAAAGGATCCACAGGTTTTCCGGTCTTGTGGAAGAAAGGCTTTTTTACCTTCTGCAGCTCTTTTGATGCACTCGTCTAGGTTTTTACCAAACAACATCTCACCATAAAAAGGAAGGGCGCATAGACTAGACTTTGATGATGAATCTGCGGACCAGGATCTCAGCCATAAAGCTCTTCTAGCTGAAATTGAAAGAGCCATGTTCCTTGCTAAGGCCTTCACCATGTCCACCGAGGATTCTGAGGTAAAGTCAAGTTTAATATCATTTAATCTTTCCAGAAGAGAAGATCTGTTTCTCCCATCTTTGATATCATCTTCCAAGTTTTCGATCCAGATTTTTAGGGCCCTGGACACTGAAGTAAGAGCTATAGCAGGGTGAAAACCAGTCCCTGCTGCAACATAAGCCTTTGAGAGATGCAGATCCATCTTTTTGTCCATTGGGTGTCTAAATGAGCCTGCATCATCTACTGGTAATGTGGTATGTTTTGCGAGTCGAACTACTGACGCATCCACCTTAGGGGCATTATCCCAATGGTAAGAATCAGACTTGTCAAAAGGATAGAGGCGAGATATTCTGCCTTGTGCTGAAAGTTTCTTATCTGTATTAGACCACTCGTCTTTAATTAATTCCTTAATAGTATCATGCACTGGAAAGGTTGCTCTTTTCTTTCTCAAGTCTGAGAAATAACGATAAGAGGTTGACTGTTCTGCAACTGCCTCCTTCAAGCTCAAAGATTTACGGACTTTGTAAATGAGGTGGTCTATCTGAGCAGGTTCTAGAAAATCTGCAGGGGCCTGAGTTTCTTCTTCGTCTGAAGAAAAGAAATTCCCCTGGTATGATTCCATATCCATGGATTCAGTGACGAATCATTATGTTGGTAATCCGAAGGTTCATGTAACCGGGGTCTTTTGTGACTTGCCCCCGCTTCTTTGATACCTTGAGCCACCGCTTGTTTTATGAACTGTACAAATTCCATTGAAGGATTAGATGTTCCAGCCGCTTCAGAAAAACATTCTGCACATAACCGTTTGCCCTCCATCGGTTTATTATTACAGGCTTCTCATTGATTTTTCTTTGGAGATTTTCCTTTGGATGATCTCACTGTTTTCTTTCCCGTAGAACTATCATGATAGGGAAATATCTCATATTAGCACTCTTTTACTTTATGTATCCTATACCAGAAGAAAAAATAATGATATGATATGGCTTACCTATAACTCCTAGAGTGTGACCTATTTTTATATCCAGAAGAGTCCGAATCAGAAGAAATTGATCTCCTTTTATCTTTCTCCATTGTGGAGATGATTACGAACAGTCTAGAAAAGTAATTTAATTAGTATAAAAAGAAAGGAAGAAGAAGAAATGAAAAAATGGAAAGAAAAAAAAAATGTGTATATACCTTTAAGAAGTAAAACTTACCTTCAAATATTTCTTGCAAAAGAAATGCTATTCAAAGTAGAAAATTGTATGAAAACAGGTCCTCTAAAGACCTAATGAGAACCTCAGGTAAACTCTTTATACACTTTTGGCGCTTAAATAGGCGTGTGACGTCATATCTGACGTCACCGCCTATCCGCGCATGCTCAGAACGAGCGAATTCACCGCTCGCTAACTGCGCATGCGCGGCCCAAACCCGGAAGCAACCTCCTAGCAGGAGGCACCCTCACGGCAGCCAGAACCCAGGCGCCGACTTAGGCGCGCGCGTGGACATAGCGTGCACGCGAAACTAGCGTGGACATAGCGTGCACGCGAAACTAGCGTGCACGCGAAGCTAGCGTGCCCGCGAACAAGCGCGCACGCGCGAAAACGGCGCACATGCGCCCTAGGGGGAACAGGACGCCGAGAAGACAAGTGTTAAAGTTATAGAAGCAAGGTACAAAGAAATCATAGGTAGGGGGGGGGGGGAACCCACACATATGTTATTTAACAAATACAGAATAAATGCAGAAAGTATTTGTACATACATACATGTGGGGTGTACTTCAATATGTAGAAATCCATCCAGAATAAGGTCTTCTCGCCACTTCCTGCTACCTCTTGGTCACTGCAGGGAATCAGAATTGTTTGGCATTTTTTCTCTTGCTACCCCTAGGGTCACTGCAAGTAGAACCCCCGGTCACTAAGGGGGTATCTTCAGGGGGACACCTTTGCACAGGGCCGGATACTGAAGCTTCCCAAGGAAGAGAGGCTGAACTTCCTTGGGGGCAGAAGGTAAAAACCCTCAGGTAAGCCATAAAAGAAAAGTGATTATAGTCCTGAAAATAGACTAATTTGGTCCTATAGGGATAGGACAGGAACAAAAAGACTGAGGGAGGAGGAGGTAGGAGGGGGTATTTGTACCCTTATTTTAATTAGTTCCTGTCTAACTAGGGATAGGGGAGGAGCTACCCATTGTTGTGCTGCCATGGATATGGCCAGGAAATATAATTTTATAACATGACAGGAGGCTTCATATTTGCTTTAGTCTCTCTTTACTAGAACTCCACAGCAGCACAGAAAAACAACCAATCAGAAAAAAGTTAGGTACTATAAAACCCCCCTCCCCATACATCATTGCCTCTTTCTTTGCTGCTCTGCAGACAGTACAGGTCAGAGTACCACTGCCTCCTGCTTATATTAGTGGGTGACTTTGGGATTTGTTATGATTTATTAGGATTAATTATGATTATGTTTTTTATTGGGATTGATTATGTTTTGTTGTGATCTCAATATGATTATATTAATTACGCTTAGCTTTTGGGATTCATGGGCCTTTTAACCTTTGCTGACAGTGTATATCACAGTATGCTGCAACCCTTGCTGACAGTGTATATCACAGTATGCTGTAACCCTTGCTGACAGTGTATATCACACTATGCTGTAACCCTTGCTGACAGTGTATATCACAGTATGCTCTAACCCTTGCTGACAGTGTATATCACAGTATGCTGCAACCCTTGCTGGCAGTGTATATCACAGTAGGCTGTAACCCTTGCTGACAGTGTATATCTGTAACGGAACCGCTGGCACCCCGACCGGGTACCTTCCGCCAACGGATGCTCCTAGTGCTTTCCGAGGACTCCAAGCACTCTGCCTCACACCATAACCACTGCAGACCCCACGAACCGCCGCAGCTTGGTTGGGATCTCACCGTCTCCACCCACTCTGGACCCAGGACCAGGGTCCAACTTCCAGCAGGTCGACCTCTCTCCGAATTCCAGAGAGCAGGAACAGGAACAAGCTCTTAGCAGAGCTTAGTGATTATACCCTGGGGAGTATAGTGATTATAGCAATCCCCAGAGTGTAGTTTCTCCAATCCCCCAAACATGAGCCGAAACTTCATGAAGGTACAAGATGATCTGTTTATTGGCACACAAAGAACCTTATTTTATGCAGGTCCCCATGCAAGGGGACATCCCACTGGGTGGGACACAGTACAACCAATCACACAATGGTTACATCCCACACATCTCCTCCCCTTAGCCTGAGAGGTAACCCAATTTTTACCCAACTTTCATAACTCTAAAACTATACATCACATTCACATAAAACTACATATTCACAATCAATCCATTCAGGGGAAAAACATATAAAAAAATGGCCTGAATCAGACCAGGGGTTCAGAAGTTAGCACAAGTATCTTTTGGGGCCTGGCTGGCAGCATGGATATCTGGCCCAAACTGGTTTCAGAGTCTTCTATCATGGAGATAATTGAGAAGTAATGCAAGGACAGATGCAAAACTCCATTAGCCACATGGCAGACAAAGGACAACAAAAGACATAAAAATACATACTGTTACATTTATCACATAGAACCTACACATTTCCAATTTACCGAACACATAGCATATATAATATTGCAGACCGCCTGAATGCAATCTGCTACACAGTCTTAAAGGGACATTGTTCCTAAAAGTCATAATATGTCCAGGGATGGTTTTTAAAGGGCCAGCAGCAGCACCATACAAATCCAATATTCCCAAATATTGTACTTGAAGGGCCAAATAACCCAGGGCCAAAGTCATGAGGCAAGAGGAAAACCCAGTACCCACCAGTGACATGGAAACAGGCAGGTGTCCAGACAAGTACCATTGCCATACTATCCAAGAGGACACCAGTATACAGCCATCTGAATATGGTGGGAAGGGTGAAGGCCCTAAACCTCATGCCTGAAGGGCAAGGTTTTCTTATGAAGACCCCAGGCACACATCTACGGTTTACACCAGACCGGCGACGGCACATCTCCAAGGAGAACTTCGCACAGGCAAGGACCGGTGTGGCAAACCTAGCCACTTGGACTATATCAAGAGACTATACCTTTAAGGGTTGCCTATATATCGGTGGGGATATGTGTTCATCTATGTACAATGTATGCGGGCTCTAATACTGTGTATTTGCTATCCGCCGAATGCAGATAGCTATTTGTATTGGGTTTTCCTTTCGTTTCACGAATGGCACTTTGGCGAGTCGTTCGTGAACCGAAAACACTACACATAATAGCCCACACACTTAGAGGTGTGTGGCGCTTGTTAACCGATTGCAACAATGTTGCAATCGGTAAATAGAGGCTCTCCTAGGTGTCCGCCGTTCGACTTCCGACCATGCGGCGGTCGGCCATCTTGGATCCTTTGTTCCCTCAGCGGTGTTAGGTCGTCGAGCGCATGGTACTAAAAATGGCTACTTGACGGCGCGAACACCGCTGAGCCTCCAGGACGTTCGGGAGTTCCGGGCCGTTCGGTATTTAATTCCCTGGAAGGCAATCGGTCTTTTTAATATGTTTTTCAATAAATGTGTTTTTCATGCGGCGTTCGGTTGTTTTAGCTGGGATCTGAGCGGTAATCTCACGAATGATGCGCTCAGACCCCAGCTATCTACGGAACGTCCATTCGTGCAAATAGACTACATATTCGAAAAGTTATGTATTTTAAAATAAATTGTTGGTTTTGCTGCACGGAGGGATAATCCACTTAACGGTATATTCCAGTGGGAGGATCCCTCTCGTGCAGCAGTGCCTGATGGGAGAAATAGCTTGTACAATAAGTCCCCTCTGGGAATGCCCCTGGGAAGGGACTCAGGAAACCCCTTGCATGGGGACTTGTATAAATTGTGGAGCTGAAATAAAAGACCTCAGTTGACTCTCAGAACTGTGTTTCGTCTGGTTACTGGGAGATTTGGGATATTGCCTTGTTGTTTCCAGCGCTTGACTGTGGATTACTTCCTGAACCAGCGTAATTCGTGGATTTAATATTGGCGTTCCGCTACAACCGGTTCTCAGACACCTACTGAAGAACGCGGTGTTTTCCTTGTTCTTTAGCAACTGACTCCGTATCTGCCTCCTGGTACCCATATAGGTATCGGTAGTTATTCCTGTGTAAGGTTAGCTCCTGGTCCCTTAAGTCGGACTTAGTTGTCTTGCCTTCCGGCCTGCTATTTGCCTTCTATCTGAGGTAGGTTTTGCGTTTTTACTCTTATCTACGTTTTTGTTGTTTTTCGTGACTTCCTTTTCCTTTCGCTTGGGTCGTCGAGAGGCCAGACTTGACCTCCTCCGACATCCCGGGCGCTCGTGGATTGCGGAGAACGTCTTCAGCTTTCCTCAGACTATCAACGGTCATCCTGGACCCCGTGCGCGCGCTCGGGATCCGGACGGTCAGTTGGTAGTTTTCCATCGTTGTTTCCAAAGATTGCCCTCAGCCTTACGCTGATATTAGTAATTGGTGTACCTACAGTTGGTCACCCTGAGTCTCTAGGGAATATTTTATTTTCAAGAACGGAGTGCGAACCCCTCTCATATGCAGAACCGGACACTGATTTGTTATTAGAGGGCACAGCCCTCCCTCAGCCTCAGCAAAATACTGAACTGGATACAGAGGTCATGTTTGGAGGACACATTCTCATAGAGAGAACCGGTCACGGATGTAGACTCTACTGTTTGGTTATTAACTGGTGCGGCCCGCTCAGGCTATCAGCCGGACGCTATCACGGTATGCGATCACATTGGTAGAGAGCACGGCTTTCTCATACACTCGACGCGCTACAGTGCTGGCCATTTGTTCACCACACAGGCTTCTACCTGTGCAAGACATCGATGACTTCATAGAGGGTCGTCCCTCCTGCATTCAATTAGATCTGATGTCCATGCTACTGATTTCATTATAGAGGACTGCCTGGTCATGCAAGATATACGTATTTAGTCTGGATCCCTCTATTCTATCTCCTGTAATGGATCTACTGGATCCGGACCGCTGTAACACACACGTGATATACTCACAGAGGTGTAACGGGGGGAGACTCCCACGTATTTACACACATTCCTGGAGATGGTACGGCTAACGGATGGCCCTCAGGTATTACGAGCGTGCAGGTTTTGGGTTTTTCTGCGCCATATAAAACAGAGAATTGTTTTCTGTTTTGGATCTCCAGACCATTAGGAACAAACTGCGCAGTTTCCCCCATATCAAGATGACAGGTGATACGGAGGCCTTCATGGAGCAGACGGGCAGTGCCTTGCTCGGGTAACAAGTTTGAGGAAGGCCTATTACCCGGTCTGAAGGTAAACCGTACGCATGGATCACATGGTAAGACCAGAAAGCCCGGTTATCTTGAGTTCCCCGGTCTTTACGATCTTGGGATAAGATGGCAGGACTGCCCTGTCTCCTCAGAGCGCATGCCAGGTGAACAGTTCGGAGATGCTTATCCCTCACGGAAGCCGTTTTTGTTTTGGATTCCTGCTAACCCACTTTTTCAACTACCGTCAAGGAGACCTACGAGGCTTTAGGGAGATACCTGGTGTGCCCTGACTCCTACACAGACATCTTTCACTCTTGGACGAGGACATATCTAGATGGAAATCCGCGTTCCGGTTTGCACTTCCCATCCCTTTGCAGATTTCTGGTATTCACTATTTCCAGAATAGTCGACCACCGTTCCTCCGCACAAGTTCAGTTCGGAACCCTGAATAGATGTCCTTTTGGAGTCTTTTCTCTACTGCGTCCAAGGATTACACAGTCCATTTGGAATATTGGAATCACTTAGGATACGGCTAGTATGACCACACTCTTGCCTGCATTATAAATTTATTCTCGGATGAGACATCTCACCGGGTAGGACAGGGGGGAACAAAAGATCCTACTCGGTTTCTTTTGCGATTTTGGTGGTGGACTTAGGCGCAGTCCTTGAGATTGGAGATCTACCGGCAGGGCCACATCGCCGAATGACCCTGGCACGATCGGAGGAGCCGCCTTACGGATCATGAGTTGAGACATGGTGGCAGTTTCTTCTCGCGGCCCTAAGTCCACAAATGGCCTTCGATATTTTACAACTACAGGAATATGGCTGATAGGTCAGTTTGCCAGCTCATGGACCGACTGCTAGGAAACAAATCGCAACACCATGTACAATGGATCTGTCAGCGGATGGTGTTTTCCATATTTGAGATGCTTCGTCGGCTGGCATCTTCATTGATCCGTCTACTGTCATTTATCGTACTTGGAAAATCCAATTAGGATTACTCTATCTCCTGAAATAGGTACCAGTGACACAAACAGCGTTGGATTGGTGAACTGAGCGTTAAAACAGCAAATACGAAGGCGAGTTTTTCCCACCCATTCTTATCCCTCCCTTGTTTAATGTTATAGTTTAGATTAATCAGGTACGTATGCAACTCTGCTTGTTGTCTCTGCTACCTGTCGCTTGTTTCTTATGCCTGTTTTTCATAAGTGGGGTTGGGATATCTACATATTAAGGTAAATTTGATTGCTACATTGGGTACCTACATGTTTATTCAGAGTACATTTCATTGGATAATCAACCTGTTCGATTCTGTTTTTTTTCTCTCGTTTCAGTTTACAGTCCATCAATGCTATCTGGTTTGACAGTTCTTCTCAGATGGTGGACATAGTTATATTCATCGTATCTAGGACTTCCTTTCTTCCCCATGATGTTCTCTACCTTTTTTCTTTTTTTGTCGCAGCTTGAAATAGGAAATGATGCATGGGGAGGGGAGTTTTATAGTACCTAACTTTTTTCTGATTGGTTGTTTTTTCTGTGCTGCTGTGGAGTTCTAGTAAAGAGAGACTAAAGCAAATACTCGCCTCCTGTCATTAATAAAATTAAGATTATAGGTACACTAAAGCTAGCATAAACTACAATTATTAATTGCTTAACAGCAACAAAAATTACCATTGCTTATAAATGGAAACAAACAAACACCAACAATATCAGAGGGCTTGAGCAGATTTGATTCTTTTAGCCTCTATGAAAAAATGGCAAGCCGAGTTAAGGGTAGAGAGGATCTATACAAACGAAGATGGCATCAGTGGTTGGAAATAAGAGATCAGTATGTGCCAATGATGAATATTGCTACATAGCCCTTGTGACAGATTCATCTGCATTGTTGGTTCGTCTGTTTCCCTTTGTTCGCGGAATTGCCTGTTCATATAACCCCGTTCGTGCAATTTGCAAAATGCCGATTGAAACTACCGAACGAACGACCACCCAGGAGAGGAGTGTGCTGCTGGTTAACCTCTTGGCCCCAATTAGAACGTTGTGGTTAACCGCAGACACCTCTCCATTCCATTCGTACGGGTGGTCGTCGTTCGCATGTCGACCACGAGGCAGCGGCCATTTTGGGACATACGAACACAGAGCGGTGTTCGGTACAAACTGTATGGAACTAAAAACGGACACTTAAACTACCGAACACCGCTGAAAAGCTGCTGCCTACCTTCCTTTTCGACAAGGCATGCGAACGTCGGTCGTTCGGGAGTTTTATTCATTCGTATGGACTTTTACCCCGACAGCCATCCCATGGAGTCATTCGTATACCGAAGGACTGGTGAAAGACTTTGACTCCATGGCGATTCGACTAGATACATCGGATCTGAGCGCTGTTCGGTGAAAACATGCCCTCAGATCCAGGCTGTCTGGGGATACGTTACACGAACCATATGCATTCGGTATTTCTGTCGTTATGTATTTTAATGTATTTTTGTTACTGTAAGCTAAAATGGCGATTGTCTCTACCTTGGGAGATAATTAGGTTTCTTCCTAATTATCTCCAGGGTAGAGAAGACGGATTTGTGGGTAAGATGGGAAGGGCTATTATTGAAGCCACTGCGATTGGCTACTGTATAACATATTTTACAGTCTTCCACAAGGTCCCCTCGGGGAGTGTCCACCTTGTGGAGACCTGCATAAATACCGGGCAGGTAGCCC
Source organism: Pelobates cultripes (assembly GCA_933207985.1). NCBI lineage: Eukaryota > Metazoa > Chordata > Amphibia > Anura > Pelobatidae > Pelobates > Pelobates cultripes. The sequence goes on from OW240925.1 coordinate 13,031,601, forward strand.
CATTAAACAGAACTTCATTTGACCCTCAAGACGGAGCTTGGTCTCGTTTGTGGGGGAATTATTACTGGGACAGCGCTTTCGTTATTTCTAGCTGTGGAAGGCGTTCGACTGTTTGGCTGTTCGGGAGTTGCCGTGTTCGTGGACTTCGTTCGGGAGTTTGGCGATCGGCTGGATTTAAACTGCATTTCTGGAGAAGGGGATTATTGCCTAAACGGCGGCTTCATCTACCCGACGGTACGTGTCGTAACAGCCCTTAAAAATAAATAAAATAAATATGAAAAGGAAAAGAGAAAGGAAAGAATAATCTTTTTAATCTTTTTTTTTTTTTCTCCCACTTCCCCACTTGTAGATAAGACAAGATAATGGTTTGCAATATACGTAAGAGAGATAAATGATACTGCATGTGATGATATTGTTTATAAATCTATATGTAATTGGCAAAAATGTTATGGTCTGTTCCCCTCCCCTTGTTTTTCTTTTCTGTATCCTATGTATTTGATTGTTTTTTTGTTTGTTTGTTTTTTGGGTCATATCTTCTATGACCGATATAATCAACACAAAAATTTTAATAAAAACAAGATATAAAAAAAATAAAAAGAAAAGAAAATATAATTAAAAAAAAAACATTTATTATTAAGGACCACCTAACCTGCCATTCAAAGGGCATCATATACCTTTTGAAATGCCCATGTGACCTTCTCTATATAGGCAGGACGATCCGACCACTAAAGACCCGCATTAAAGAACACATTTGAAATATAAAAAATGGCTTAGAAACCCATAGTGTGTCCTTACATTTTAAACAGAACCATAACCAAAATCCAGAAAACCTCTTTTTCGGTGCAATAAAGGAAGTAAAAAGAAATTGGAGAGGAGGGAACTATATTAAAAAATTGGGAAAGGAAGAAATGAGTTTTATTTTCAACTTAAAAACCCTTATCCCTCATGGTTTAAATTCGGATTTTGAAGTCTGCCATTTTTAAATATTTTCTATATATAGCTCACTATTGCTATTATACTATATTTATTATTTTTTCTCTATATACATTCTTTTTTATATTAACTCACTTATATGTATAACCATTTTTTAAACCACTATTTGGGTTTTATTTAAGTGTTTTATGGTATAAGAAATTTGAATATTTTTTTATATTATTATTGTAATTCTTTGTCTCTTTTGTCACTATGTATTGACTACATACACTCACCCATTGATTGTTAATGGACCATTTGATGAGATAAAAACGCAAAGTTCCAGCCTCAGTTTGTTTACCTGATATTTTACAAATCTGACTTCAAAAATACAATCTCCTGCTGCAATATAGAGAACTGTGTACAGATTAGACAGCATCCAAATCTCCAAAAAGTGGAACATGAAACAAATGCATAACAACTATTGCACTGAATTAAGTCAGCCATTTCAATGAGATGAATAATTTAAATCAAACAAATGTTAAATTTTTGTACTCCTGAATACCTCAGATTACCTTCAGTTTATCTCCAGAATATCTCCAACCACACACTTAGAAGCAGCACTCTCCAGAATATCTCCAATCACCCACTTTGTAGCAGCACTTTCCAGAATATCTCCAATCACACACTTTGTAGCAGCACTCTCCCGAATAAAATTTATGTGTACTGTCGTTAAACATATGGAGGGGCAAAGTAATTAGTTCCCTATATAGCATCTGCCTAACATAAATAATAAATAGCAATAATGAATAATAATAAATTAAAAATACACATGTACCTACACCACACGAATTTATGTTAACAACATACTGATTAGAAAATTAAGGGACAAACATAACAATTGCGATATATCTATACATCATTTATGATCGCATTAAATCCTTATTGTTTTTCCCATACTCTTTATATCTCCTGTTCCAATATTTACAAACACACAATTTAACTTTGAATTAAGTTAAATGGTCTTTTCTGACCACCGTCTTACGTCAGCCACAACTGATGACGTTAACAACCTCGGGACTCCAATCAAACCTCTGGGCGCCTTATTTAAAAATCCAACCGGCTATGACCAAGTTCCCCTTGAGAAGCCGCCTTACCGGCGAAACGCGCGTCAGGGTTTTTCCGATCCCTCCTAGCATCAAAAATACCTTGCACCTGCAGGGACTATTCTTGGAAACCTATATTTCTGTTAAGAATTATTTAGACACTGGGCATGTCGGGAGGGCAATCAAAGATTTAGCTGCTCGCATCATTTGAGGCTATAAATGCTCGTAGTGTATTGACACTCCACAGGATACTGATAAAAGTTTTTGACATTTAGATGCTAGCTAGCTAGTTTTACTACCTGCTATACTTACCTGAGAGGTGCCCTTGAAGGCACAGTTATTTACTGAAGATATAGTTATAACTCTTCTCTCCTCTTATTGTTTTCCATCACTAGTAGTTAGTTTCTTTATCTGATAGGTGCCCTCGAAGGCACAGATATACCTTTACCTTCTGACTATATTTACTTTGGGGTTTTATAGAACGGATCACTCCCAGAAGGTACTATCTTGCACATTTTGTTACATCACATGTGTGAACATCTTAACTACAGCCTAATAGTCAAATTAGACAGAGCTTCTGTGCCGTCATACCACTAGAGCTTTTAACTTTCGTTTATGATCAATTTGTAACAAAGTATTCCTTCCAAACTACAGCCGTAGACGCTTTTTTAGTTGCAAAAGCCTGATCAACTATAACAGAATAATCTTGACAAATTACAACAGTACCACAATAGTAGACAGTCTCTATTCAAAGCTGGTCATTTTCATCTACGATCAATTTGTAACAAATTATTCTTTACAAACTACAGCAGCAGATGCTTTTATTTGCAAAGTTTGATTAACTGTAACGGAATAACTTTGACAAATTACAATAGTACCACAACAGTAGACAGTTTCTATTCAAAGTTGGATATTTTAGTCCAGTTAACACTGTTAACTATTTCTTTGATATTTAGACACTACCTTTCGGTTTTTAAATCTTACATTTTTTCATATTATCTTTCTGTGTCTTGATATGTATGTATCCAGACCTACTAAGATTCAATGTGTGAAATGATCACTCTGTATTTTGTTCACTATTAAAAGTTAAATTTTAAACTATATATGTTCTCAGGTAGTGCTCTCTCTCCTTTTTCTCAACTACACTTATATTTAGGGTTAACCCCTTCACTACCTTAATACTTTACCTTTATATTAGGCTTTCACTCTGCTAAACTCTCCCGAATATCTCCAATCACACACTTTGTAGCAGCACTTTCCAGAATATCTCCAATCACACACTTTGTAGCAGCACTTTCCAGAATATCTCCAATCACACACTTTGTAGCAGCACTCTCCCGAATATCTCCAATCACACACTTTGTAGCAGCACTTTCCAGAATATCTCCAATCACACACTTTGTAGCAGCACTCTCCAGAATATCTCCAATCACACACTTTGTAGCAGCACTTAGACGCAGCTGCCAAGCTATATTAGCCAAGCTAATATCTACAACCCTTATATACACTCCTAAAGGCACCACCCACTAGGAATGTTTAACACCTGGGTAGGCTTATGCATATTTGCAAACTTTAGCTAATTAAGCAGCAATCAATAGCAAGTACCTAACTAATCAAATCAAATGCCTTACCAATTACCAACAGGAAATCAAACCTTGTGCAATCGCTAACCTTTTCCTGCAGATGAATCTTACCTGTAACCGTAAAAAAGAAAACTCTTAGCAAAATCTTAGACAGTTGAAGCTTCTGTAAATCTCTCCAGAATATCTCCAACCACACACTAAAAGAGGCTGTTGACCCTGTGGGTGAGGTACCCAGATGCTTTTTTTTTTATTACAACAGATTCCCTGTTCCCAGAGACCCCTTGTCTATTGTATTATATTGTGTTATCATGAGCCTTTGTTTCCCCATATGATTTGGTCCTATGTATTAAAGTAAAAAAAAAATAATATACAGGCACTCTTTTATCTGTATTGGTGCAAAGTATCCAGGTAGCCCATTAACCTCTTAATGATCAAATACAATAAATGATACTGCACTCAAAAAAAGTAGAAAATGATGTTATATTTAATTATTGAGTAATTGGTTACTAGTCCAAGTCCATTCTGCTATTGGTTGGCTTGGGCTTACTCTGCTGTTTGGGAGGGGGTTAGGGTGGAGGACCTGGAGGGGAACTTTGTGTAACACTGTAAGCCTATCGGATATAAATTATGCTGTTGGGGGTGTAAATAGATGTGTTGTTTTCAATAAAGATTGTTGTTGTCCCCTTCACTACGTGTCGTCTAGTTCTTGGGGAGGTGGGTTATAATCACTGAAGCAGCCTTTCTCCCAGCCTAGCGGAGATACTCAGATGGAGTATTGGAGATCCGCTACAGTCAGACCACACCACCTTTGGTTCTTAGAGAGTTTTATTGATAGGTTCGATGTGATCAGCAGGTAGAATTAACATGTAGTTATGTAAAAAAAAATGGGGCTGCTTTGAAATATACCATATTTCAGCAGTTTTTGCACATGCCTAGTGTACTTTAAGAAGGAATCTCCATTGAGTTGCCATTTTGGCAGCAGAGCCAGCTGCCCATGAGGGAAGGCTTGCTATTGGTCTCTCTTTTCAGAGGCGATCATTGGCTCATAGCACCAGGGGTGTGAGAAATAGAAAGCAAGAAGCCACCTTGGAAGTTACAGAGAGAGAGCACAGCAGCAGCTCCTAGCCCCTGCCAAATGTAAGTGTATGATATTCTCTTTTTCTATCTCAATAGCCCCAGTGTCTGCTTGCAGTCTGATTAAGCAAGGGTATTTACTCATGTATATAATTAATATATAAATCTAAATAGCCAGTGAAGCCCAAGGTGGATAAGGCAGACCTTTCCGACACAGAGTACTGTGTTGCCTATCACTGATAGTTTTAATAACTCCTGCTGCAAATAAAGTGATCAGTCACTCTACAGCTGAGAATTTAGACACTAATTCTGTGGCCTGTTGTAAAGTTGTGAAGCTTCAACCTGGAGGACTGGGGCTGTGACTCTGAGGATTGATTTTATTATAATTTTAATCTGTAATGGTTGTTAATTCTATTAACCATGTCAGCTACTTATTCGCTCCGTATTACCCTTCAGATTAATTTTATTGCCAGCTGCAAAGGTAATAAAGAGTCTATTAGTCTACTTCTGCTTTAACCATGCGCATACAGTGTGCTGAGAGCGGATAGCAAGTCAGGAATAGCTAACCTGGTTGGAGTCTATCAGTATCTTGATGCTTTAACCTTGTGAACACTCCGTGCTGACAGCTAATGTAACAGCTGACATTTTTCATTATAGCAGCAATATTTCATAGAAAATGTATTGCAGCTCTGTGTAATCTATCACAGTGATCCTGGCTGTGTGGGATAGTTATGGTATCTCCTAATAACTAATAAGTTATTTCTCTGTATTTTGGATTATGG